>CAUYRT010001680.1:0-19992 GCA_963574885.1 Lepilemur ruficaudatus
GTCCCAGCTACCTGGGAGGCTGAGGCAGAAGGATTGCTTGAGCCCAGGAGTTTGAGGTTGCTGTGAGCTAGGCTGATGCCACGGCACTCACTCTAGCCCGGGCAAGGGAGTGAGACTCTGTCTCAAAAAAAAAAAAAAAAAAAAAGAATAGAATCGTTTTTGTCAACACAATTTCAGCATAAAATAAATGACAAATCTAGCTAGGCATTTGCTGCAGAAGAGGGGGCTCCCCAGTCTCTGTTCACAGTAATATATTAACCACTGCTTTGATTCCTGACTTTTATATTGTTCAGTGATCTCTGCCTACTATTTTGGGTGTTCTTTGTTAGTTACCAGGTGACATGCTGCCAGAATATGCTTTCTGAGCTTTTACTGTCTCTGTCTAGATCCAGCAGTTTGAGAATTTTAAGTATGCCTTACAAAGTCAAGTCTGCTTTGGGATATGCAGGGCCAGTTTCTCATCAGTTGTAATGCTCTGAAAGTTGCATTGTTAGGAGGAGTCATCTATTATTCCAGTTACTACATTCCAGAAGAAGCTAAAGCAAGTGTTTAATGCGTGCTTTCTAACACACAATACTACAAGGTCCCCTAGAGTGGGATGACTTGGGACAGCTGCCCCGAGTCAATATTCAGGGGACCCAGCCATGCTGGCAGCTTGTCAGTGACTCAAGGAGCACCAGCTGGAGCTTGTAATATGCTTGTACTATTCTCTACGAAAAACAATCTTAACCTGCCTCCTCTTCCTGGACTGCCCAGAATCACTGACTGTCTATTTCTTTGAGTCATAATGCTCCCACACACAGAACGAAGTTAGTACGTTACTCTCTGATATGAACTGTATGCTCTTTAAGCAGCTGTGGTTATTTCTTAAATCTGTTTATGACATTTGTATTTTGTTATAATAATTACATGATTTCATTAAATATTACATAAATAGATGAAATAGGAAGACAAAGAAAAGAGCTGTTTCTATACAAGCAAGCCAAAAGCTTGACAAGTGTGAGTGATACAGCTATAAAAGATTGTGGGAAAAATCTAGAAGGATACTGTGCTCAGATCACTTCCCATTTGTCTGTAAGTTCTCACTTTCCTTTAAAGAAACCCATACTCTAATCTCAGTTAATGTGTTAGAGGTGTGCTTTATGCAAGAGTGATGCCCTGTGCTCAAACAAAAGGCCTTGCCCTGTGTCGAAAGATTGGCCAAGTGATGATATGTACTTTTTTTCTTTTCAGTTAAAATGTTTGTGGAAAATATTTCCAGGGACCTTGTTGCTTTGGCCTACTTTTCAACGGTCCAACTCTCGGTCCTCTCCTAAAGGATGAGTTGGCTTGGACTGTACATAAATTCAGCTCATCGCTACTTTCTGTTGCATCACAACAAATAAAGAGCTGTTGGATGGCCTTTCCCACTGCCAAGCTACACACTGCCTCTTTGTGACTTCGTTTTCACATCAAGCTTACCTTTGACGTGAATTTTCGCCTCATCTCTCCAACCCATCCCCCTTCGCTTCCCAAATTAACTCTAGAGGGAACGTGATTTATTCCAGGTGCCACGAACCTCACCTGGTATTTATAAACTCATTTACCCAGGGACTCCTCTGCTATCCACCCAGATCTAGAGGATATCCTCCAGCATAGCACCTAGTTTCTTTTCTTCCTTCCATCGAAGCATATCGGACACCTATCATGTGTTGGGGTCAGCACCAGGTATGTAGTGGTGACTACAGTGTGCTTATTTGTGTTGTCAACAACAGATAAATGTGTATCATCAGCAGAAATGCAATAGCTAAGTCTTTTTGTTGTTGATAAATTGGTAAACTGACTAGAGAGAATTTCCATAGCACTTTTGCCTGAGGAAATAGATTCACTTGTTTGGTTTATGTATTTATGTATGCATTTATATATGTATATATTTATTTGGGTTCTTGGGGAAAGTAAATGGGCAAGGGCATGTAATATTTTAGCTTAATCTAAGAGTTGGCAAACTTTTTCTATGAAAGGCTAGAGAGCAAATATTTTTGTGGCCATAGGTCTCTGTCATAACTATTAAACTATGCCCTCATAGCACAGAAGCAGTCATTGATAATGCATAAATGAATGGGAGTGGCTGTGTTCCAATGCAATTTTCTTTGCAAAGACAGGCAGGAGCCCAAGTTTGCTGACCCTTGGAATCTATCAAAATACCTTAATGGCTCCCCCGCTTGCAATTAAACTTTCCTAAAAAACAAACAAACAAAAATCATAGAAGTCCCACATCACTGCACAAGTTGTTTGTACTTACTATCTCTCTTTCCCCACTTCCCATTTAACTTCAACTCTGGACAAGCCGACCTCTGTGCTCACCACCCACTAAAATTGCCCTTATCAAGGTCACCAATAATCTCCATGTTGCTAAATCCCTTAGAGACTCCAGTCCTATCTTACTCAATCTCTCCACAGCTTTCAGGCCAGCCACTCCCTCTTTCTGGAAACACTCCACTCTTAGCTCCTGAAACCTGCCAAGATTGGGTTCCTTCCTACAGCAGTAGCTACTCCTTCTCAGTCATCAAAGTCGCCATCTCTTCCCAAACTCTAAATGTTGGAGTTGCTCAGGGCTCTGTCTTGGGCTCTACTGTTTCTCTCCCTATTCTCTCTCTAGGGGACCTTATCTATTCTGTAGCTTTAAATGACATCTTTATGCTGGAAACTCCCAAAGTTATTTCTTCAGCCCAGATCTTTCCCCCAGTTCTTACTGATGGATTCAATTGCCCACTTGACATTGCAAGTCTTTCAGGTGTCTTAAATGTAAAGTGATGAGTGAATATGATTGAATAAATACATAAGTTTACCTGGTTACCCAAGCAGAAACCAGAGCCCAATCACTAACTGCTCCCTTTTGCATTACCAAAACGTAAGCCTTCTCTTTCCTAATCAATCCTGAATCTTTCCCTGGCTCTGTCTACCTAATTCCCAGGCTGGGACAGCTGCATCTGTTGCTAAAACACTGAAATACTTCCATACTGGTTGTAAAGAGCTGCAGGCCTAAGCCCCAATCATTCTGGCTCCACCTTTGGGACCCACGTTCCCCACCCAGCCTGGCCCAGCAGAGGCCTGCAAATTCTACTCTAGTGGTCAGGCTAGCATCCATTCTAATGGGTCAAGGCTCATGCCACTTGAAGTCTTTTCATATTATCCCTGCCTAATACCACTGTGACCAAAATATTCTAGCACTAAGAAATTACTGGAGAAGCCATCCCACTGGTCTCTCTATCTTCCTGCCTTGTTCATCTCCAGACTCTGCATAACAGCCACAGTGATTTGTCTAAGATTCAAGTTGATCACCTCTCTCCTCTCCTTAAAACCCTTAAACATGGATAACCCTGAAGATAAAGCCCCAACTCCCTAAGAAGCTTCATCAGGGCTTTCATGATCTGACCCCTTCTCTTTCTTCAAATCCCACCTCCTTAGAGACATCGTCCTGATCCCATTAAAGTAGCTTCTTCCTGTTATTCTCCCCTAGCACCTTGTTTGTTTTCCTCATTGCATTTTCCCCAATTGGACTTTATTATGTTGATTTATTTTTGTTTCCCTTCTAAACTATAAGTTCCTTGAGAGCAGATACCATATATATTCCTAAGCCCCTGAGTATGTATTAAGTGAATAAACCTGGACCCCTGCATCTCTTGCTATATTTTTTCTTGAAATCTATGGTTTAGAGGATGTGGTCAAATTTATTCAATAATCATTTGCTAATGAACTGTTCTCAATTCCTTAAAAATTCTGCATAAATTACTGCCCTTTGCTTGGACTACTCATGTCTACATCTTTATGCCCTTTTGCCTGGCAAACTCCCACTTACCTTCAGTTAACACTGTCATTATACCTGGCAGCCTCGCCTGTTAGTTCCTCCACGACAAAACTCTTTATACTATAATTTAAATGTCTATTTCCTTTTCAAGCACCTTGCTTAGTGCCTGGCACTTAATAACTAATATTTAGTAGACCAATTCAGTCCTAAAGCAGACATCTGAAAGCCCTGACAGGGAACCAGTGAATTCATATATATTTGCATGATAAGATTTTTTATTTGTAAATAGTTACAAAAAAAAAAAAAAGAAAAGAAAAAGATGCTCCCCACCCCCCCCGCCCACCACTAAGGATAAAATTTTCTCTTAGCGACATGTTTCTGTGATACGCAGTAACTCTACATGCATATTTTCCATTGTTTGGCTTTAAGGACAGAAACTGGTTTATGAATTGCTAAATTTACTTACAGCCTAAGTGGAAAGTGCAAAGTGTAGATAACTGAAAAGATCTATAATGAGACTGGGTTTTATAATGTCTTCAAAAGATATAACAGGATAGCAATATTCCTTCCTTGACATAATTTTTTTTGTATATATTCATCATGAATTCATGCAATTTAGTTAAAAACAGAACCTCTTTCCCACTTGTTAATGGTAGTTTTATGGTTTCATTCTGCCAGGCACATAAATATGTTATAATATAAACAAGCCAATGGTGTAATGGATCATTGCAGTCTTATCGTGTGTATGTTTTTACTACAAATCTTGGGGAAAAATGCTATTCACACTCTGCATTTTTAAATTATGCTAATGTGATTAGTCATTATGGTCCTACTTACTCTTTATGATGGATGCAAGATGTTTAAGCCTTCAATAGTGCTCGTAAGGGGCCTGATTAGTGCTTGAGACTCAATCAAGAAGTTGATGATGAAGTTCAATAACACATTGAAAAGTTCTGTATGACAGAAGAGTTGATCATTGATCATATAAGATTACATAAAATGATAAAATAAGTATAAATTCTATCAATGTATATTTTCATTCTTTTACTAAAATTTTAGTTGCTACCATAACCTTGAATGCATTTTGTCAGGATCTGTCTAGGCCACTGTTTTGTGTTTTTCAGTTTTTTGGGTTTTTTTTGCAATAGAGTGTAAAAATGACAGAGTAAGCTGCTATTAATATTAAATGTGAAAATACACACATATCCACATCAGTAAACAGGTGTTTCCAAAACCCAGACTTCAAACCAGTCCCCATTCATGCATTTTGATGATATCATGATCAAGCAAAATGAAAAATGGAAGCAACACATTTTGGTTAATTATTATGCTGACAAATCAGATTGTTCCTATTATCCTGCACAAATCCCAAACTCAGAGGGAGAAGTGGGGAGCGAGGAGAAGAATATGGGTGTGTGTGAAGAGAGCAAAAGGACAGTTTTAGAATTTTAAATGAGTCCAATACACTGAAGACTTTACTAGCAATCTAAGAAATATAACTCAGGAGAAATAAATGCAATATGATACACCTTATATGCAGTGTGTAAAAACTTTTTTAGAAGTAGAACCTCTTCTCAGAAGAAATCTTATAAAGAATCAAATCCACATAAGATGGAATATATAAAATAAGAACAGTTTAGTAAACATTTCATTAGTTCAAATTTATTTATGCAAACTTGGTAAGTTGGAAAAGTAAGTCTTGTTCGAAGACAATTATTTTATGTGAGCCGTGGTGGCCAATTTATTTCTGTGATTTCTTGGTTGCATAGTGGGAAAATTTTCTTGATAATGAAGATAAGCTATTGGTATGGTAAAAATATGAGTTTTGAAATATGTTGCCTTGCACTCTTAGGATATTATTCTATTTATAACTAACGAGAGGGAGTCTCATTTGTTCTGAGGGCTGCACTCAGAGAGTTAACCTGGTGAGACGAGTTCGCGTGTTCTTGGTCCCTATTGTAATAACATTTGGTATATGACACACTGGGATGTGCCTGTTTTTAAAAATAGTGTTTTGTAATAGTTAAAAATGAAGTAAAATTCCAATCAGATGTTTTCTAACCCTTGAGTCTCCTCAAGGACACAGTAGGGTGTGGCAGCGTGAGGATGCTGTCCTGGCTGGTTCTCTGAGTTGTGCTCTCCTCTGCTGTACAAGGAGGATTTTAATAACAGATTTGCCAGCCTCCCTGCCCCGTTTTGCCCTGCTGTAGGCATAAACAATATATTCCTTTTGCAGTGTTCCTTATCTCAGTTAATGGCATCACCATCTCAGGAACTGGAGTCCCCTTCAGCGTTTCCCTTTTCCTCATCCCTAACATTCAGTAGCTCATGAAGATCTATTCATTCCATCTCGAAAGTATGCAATCTGTCCTCTCACTTCTCCTCTGTCCCCACTACAATGGCCCCCTGACTGCCACCTGCAGACTTGAGCCACACCTTACCCCTCTCATAGCCAGAGTTTCTGTTCTAGACGTGCATTCGATCGGGGCACTGCCTTGCTTTAAAGCTGGTAATGCTCTCTTTCACTTAACTGGTGAAGGCTGAACCCCTCAGCAAGTACAGAAGGCCCTTCACAGCCTGACTCCACCATCCTCCAACCTCATCTCCTGCTGACTCCCTTTCACCCATACACCCTAAACTCAATCACACTGCATGCACCTTATTCTTTGCACCTATTTTCTTTCTGCCTGGAGAACACATACTCATCCCTCAAAACCCAATTCAAACATGACCCCTTTTTCAAAGCATTTCTTGATTTCTTGCAAAGCAAGTTGCAGCTCTTCAGCTTCCTTTGTATTACACATCCTTGCAGCATCTGCTCCAGTGTTTTACTGTGATCATCTACTTGTATTTTCTCCAAAATACTGTGAACTCTTAGAGAGCAGGGATTGTATCTCGTCCATCTTTTTAATGCCAAGTACCTACTATCGTGTTTGATATGTGTCTGAAACATACTACACTCTACATGTAAATTTTTGAACTTTTTTATTACAGCATTTCATGTGGAGTTTGTTCCTGATTCTTACAGTAATACCCAAACAGAAACCACAGCGGCATCCTGTAGGCTGCCTGGTGTAATGAGCACACAGCTAATTGTCAGTTTCTTTTCTCCTTACTTCAGTTTCTCCGTGTCATTGGGCACCTAAATCCTTCATGATTCTCTGAGTTCATTAACATGTTTCAGAATTGAATTTTGAAACATCCCTTCTTTATGGTGTTTTCTTTCCCAAATTTACTTATCCTCTCCTCTCCCAGATTATATGATATTTGTCTGGTGTTTGGAACCTCAAACAGAACTAATTTCTCCTCCTGGTTTCAGAAGTCAGATTTTTAGGAATGTGCTCAAAGACAGACACTCCCTTTCAGTTTTCTTCCTACTAGATTTTATAGTCCTTTCCAAGAGGGGTCATATTCAAGTGATTTGCAAATCTTAAGTCCTTACCCCCAAAGGCCTTGAATCCCGAAGATGCTAAAGTGAAGTTGGAATCTTGTTTTTGTGTATTAATATGTACATATACTGGATCTGTTATATTCTTCCCCTTACTCATGTTTATAATTCAATAAGTCTATCCCACAATATCATTACTTCTTTACAAACTCCGTTGTTTATTATTCCTGATCATTTGGATATTTTACAGATTTTATCATCTTTTATTTGCTTCATGACTTTACTTGAAGGGAATTTAATAACACTAGGATGGTTATTCTTCCTCATCAACTCAACCGTTCCCACCCCTTTCAAGGCATAACATTTCCTATTTCCAATCCTCACTGGGTTTGTAAAAAAAAAAAAAAAAATAGCTTGGCAATGGTTCACTAAGAATTGTAATTTAATCCTTTGGAATAACAGGCTTTTCATCTGTGCTCCCTGCAATGATCCAACGATCTGCCACACAACCAGTTCCTTAGAAGAGAACAATGCAACTCAAAAGAAAGGAAAGTGCTGGCAACATGGTAAAGAATATGAGGCCTTTTATAAAATTTGTAAATATAAATTAACCTTGAGAGTAAATGGCATCAAAATATGAATTATTGCTTCTTTTCAAAAGAAGAATCAGGACATTTTTGGCAGCAAATGCAAATGAACCTGAGTGAGTGTCTGTGCTTTTGATCCGGACTGTGTAAACACAGGCTCATAACTAGGTAGTTTTGTGTTTATATTGGTGGAGTCTTTAAAGTTATGCTTACAGACCCAGGAACAATGCAACATTCAAGAAAGAGCAAACATAACCTTAATTCTTCCCTCCCATGGCCCTTGACTTCAGGAGTGTTTGTCCAAGTTGTTTGGTGTCTTGTATTTTATGGAGCAGGTTATTGTAAAAACTACTACCGATACAATTCTATATGTCTGTAATGCTAAACACATTTATTTAAATAGAATTGGTCTGTTATAAGATATCCTCCTTTAAAGACAATTATAGGCTATCAATAATCTGCATAGTAATTTATCACCTCGTTTTCAGTCATTATCACTGTTAGTCAACCATGTATGTGTTCCATAGCCTAACATCACTGAGAGTTCACCGAGATTAGTTAGGTGTCTTAAGATTCATTATCATCACCATTATAACTACAAGTCACACCATTTATTTAGCACCAACAATCTGCTGAAGAAAGCAGGTTGGCACAATTTATAGGGGATGAAAAATAGACCCTGTGCATAAAAGGAATGTCAGAGTGAGCTCTAAGCAAGAATGAGTGAGGGAAGGTGACTTAGTTGGCTCTCAGGAAAGGGTATTTTTCATATCTTTAACGCAGTCTCCTGGAAGGACAAATACTTTGCAAAAATCCTTTTATTTCTCTCAATGGCTTGACCAATAGTGAGTGAAGAGAGTTGGCCAGAAGGCATATTTAAGATGAAAAAATTTAGGAAAACTGCCCATGCCTGTGGCACAAAATTATTTTTTTCTGCAAAGTCCATGAGATTAGATCCCTCTCAAGTATGTCTAAGCCTAAAGTTGGTGTATGAGTTCACTTGTCTTAGAGTCTCCCACTCTACCAGCACAGGCTGTTCATGTAAACATCCAGAGAAGTGATCCATCTGGTTAGCTGAAGCAGGGTAGGGAGAGGTTGGCAGTCTGAGCTCAGCCAACAGAATACTGGGGTAACATAAAAGGATGCATTTCCTTATGATCTAAGTATTATTGCAAGCTATTTAACGCTTTACTATGCCTTATTTGGAGTTTAAAGGAAACCAACTCAAATATTCCTTTTCCTTTCTATAAAATGTAAACATTAAAAGTTGAGTGACCCTAAATGTGATTATAAAATTTGACTTGGAAACTAGTTTGAAAAAAAAGCAAAGAAAGTTTTTGGTTTTTTTTTTTTTGGTCTTTCAGAGAATTGGCCAAAACTTTGAACAAAGCTTAAGAAGGAAAGGAGTCATCTGGAGAAAATGTTTGTGTTCCTTCTTTACATATTTATTTAATGCTTTTGAAAATTTGGAGTAAAGCAGTAGTAATTCATATCAATAATAGTTTACATTGAGAAATGATAAGTTCAAAATCATATTTGAGTAAAATCTGAATAATGAAATTCTTTGAAAATCACATTTTTCTTTATATGAGATGTGGTATGATTTTTGAAGTTTTATAAGAGCTATAGGATGAATAATCTATCATTTTTGAGGTCTGATTGGCACACAGGATGAATATTTGATCTAGTACATATACTTAGGACTTCTGGTTACAACAGTACTGAATTAAGGTTAAAGACACTCCATATTTTAATAAGCTCAGATATTCTATAATTTCTAAAGGTTCATAATACCTTTATTTTACCCAAGTTAGCATCTGTGCACATAAATAGAACTGAGGAAGAAAGAAAAACTTTTCCACCTGATTATTTCAGTGTGGTATTCTTGGTTTGAGGCAAAAGTACATTTTGTAGAAAATGGCTGCAGGAGAAAAAGGCAATGGTTGGGAAGATAGAGTCCAAGAATTCTTAAGTATCTGAGAAGATTTTAAAAGTAAATATAAAAAAGGAAAATTGGTGGGCTTTTCCAGAAAGCAAAGTGAGCCAATATATTTCATTACTTATTTATGGCTTTGGAAAAAAAATTATTCTACAAACCTACACCAGCTAGAAAAATAATTGCCAACCCTTCCCACAATGGCTGGTGCTGTTTGTGAGGTTGCTGCTGGCAGGAAGAAGACTCTTTCAGAAGTCTGAAAAAGATAAAGTACAGATATTGTGGTTTTTTATTGTCTTTATGACACACTAAGTTTTTCAGACCTTAGATCTGTGGGGTAATTTACGTGGCCGATTATGAGAGCTCTCACGGAGTGATCGTACACCTGTGTTGGGTGAAACAGAAAGAAAAACTCTGGTTCAGTAATGTACCATACACAAATTGGGGGATCAAAGGAGCACAACAGCTGGCATGCAAAGAATATTTTACAAGTTCTTAGGGAGCACTAGTCTGGAGGCATTCAGAACCTCCAGCAGGCTGGCAAAAGTACACTGTGTGACTTGGGTAACCTTAACTCGAGTATGAAAGAAAATGGCTTTTGGAGAAACAGATAAAGGTCATGGACAAAGTCCAAACTCATTGGCATCGATAGCTGGGCATTGAGCAAAAGTTGAAAGAACCATTAACAAATTCATTAATTAAGACTCTCTTTACATTCCTAACCATCAATGGTAAATAAGTATTTAATCTATACTCTTCTTAATTTATTTCAATCTTTCTTGCTAGAAAGAATATAGCATGAATTTCATAAGGATACATTAAGTGGAACACTTCTATTTCCAGGCCAGAGTGGGCACATCATCAGTCAGTCAACGTTTTCATTAAATGGCAGTAATCTTTTAAGGCCCAGCTCTTACTGGAGCAGAGAAGTGATTATTCATCACAAAGGGGCTGCTCACAGGACGTTAGCAGCAGTGTTGTCTATGGAAAGAGCTCCTACCATTCACAGCTTGAACTCATTCATCTGTTAAATGGGGCTAATCATCCCTGCCCCGCGCAGCTCGCACCTGTGAACAGCAAACCGAGTCCTAACAGGTGAAAGCACTTTGTAAGATGCCATATAAATACAAGGGATTATTAATGAATTCACTAATATTGATTATTTATAGATATTAGAGAAGTACTCCATTTTCAAGGAATTTAATGCAATTATAATTATTTGACCCTTAAGTTTATTTTGATTAATAATTGCATGTATCTCGTATTTAGGCAAGGAGTCTGAATTTCCTTTTCAGGCCATCCTTCTGCCTATATTCAAGCTTACTTTTTGTGTGTTTGCAAAACTCACTGAACTCAGCCAAGATTTCAACAAGGCAGTCCCAATGTTGATTAAAATGGGCTATTTTGGCACTTATTTCCTAAATCTAATCACCAAAGACAAGACAAAAAAACAGACAAAAAAAACCCAAACAAAACTAATGTCCCATTCCATGCAATCCCAAAACTCTGAGCTGCCCTAATTCTTGGTCTGCTAACTAAAAAACTACCATTTTAGGCAAGAATTACACAGGCCATCACTCTTCTATGTAAGCTTTATAATAACACACCCATAATGTACTAGGCAGCCTCATCAAAAATAAGACTTAATTGTGCTTACAGAGTACAATTTATTGTTGCAGCTTTTATTTTTCTCTTTCTAGAGAAATTTACAATTGAGCATCTGGTCACAAAATTCCTAGAAGCTCTTGGTCATACAAGTAAGCTTTGAGTCTTACAAGTGGATAAGCCCTGGAATAGATGTTCTTTGTCTCAAGTTTTACATGCTTATCATTGGTAACTAATTTTTCTTTTTCTTTTTCTACATAATGTTGCCTTTTCCTTTGAAGGGGGAGAGGGCTAGTAACTACAGGTATGTTTTGAAAAGGATTTGTGGTCATTTCAGAAATAAACCTGGGTAACCATGCACACTGTTGTATTTCCCCCCCTTTTGGGAAGTGGCCACTAGCCTTGAAGACCTGGGAGTCCTTGACCCCCTTCTGTTTTTCCTTCAGGTATCTGGGTTTAGAGTAATGTAAGATTAAGGCAAAAGGCCTGGCTGGGCCACTTTGCCGCCAGTTTTATCATTTGTAAAATAAGCACCCTTAAGTCAAGGATACCAAGGCCCCTTTCAGCTCTAAAACACCCATGGCTTGTTGAGCAACACCTCCAAAGATGATCCAGTTTATTTAACATAGGAACCTGATAAACACGCTCACAAAATTTGAGACCTATTACCAACATCTATTATGAAAATATTTCCTCTCTCCTTTATTGACTTGAGTTTTCTATTTCTGACAACCATCTAAAACAAAAAGCCACAATTAAAACAACATTTTCACAAAAGACCATTCAAGTCAATCTTATTGGAGCTACCTGTCTACTCCACAGGAGTATTTCACTGTGAACAATTACATGTTGAAGGGCAGACATTTACTAAGATGATCCCTGGAATACCTATTGGTGTCAGAGCTGTAATGCTAATATTAGCTAGCCACTTTAGCTGGCTAATATCTAATCATTAACTGGCCTAGAATAAATTTCAGTTTCTCCATCTGTAAAGTGGGAATCGGGCCACTGACTTGGCTCTTGAAAAGCACTTGTGATCATCCCAAATCTCAGAGGCAAATGAGCACCTGGGACCATTGGAGACTCTTTTAGGCCATTAGGGGAACCATGTAGTACTGCTGCAATGATTTACTAATGTTGCCCAGTGGCCCCAAAGAGTTAATGCACTTCCCATATACCTCCTGCCTTCTCTGTAGAAATCAACTAATCTATCAGATGGTGCTTTTGACAAATCAATTTGCTTGACACAGGTGGGCATTTCACTCCCAGAGAGTACTCACCTCTTCTTGGCTCATAAAGGAACCAGGGGCCAAACCCCAACAGACATCTGCACAGCACTCTGCATCACAGAATTGTTTGGAATTATTTATGAAACATGCTGCTGTTAACTGCTGGAACCACCCACTACCGTTATTGTAGGCTCTGATCTTTAGAAAAACAATGCCAAATGGTGGTGGTGGAGTTACTCATTATTAATCTATATAGGGTGTGGACATCTATCCACCACCTGTCCTTCTCTTCTTCCATCTGGACTCAGAGGGACGTTAAAGAGGGTGAATCCTACTTACATTCTGGATCCCTTCTTTTCTTCTTGTCCACTCAAGCAGCATTTTGATGAAATTGTCCTACTCTCTTCTGCGTCATCAAATTTGTTTTACTACTTTTTTCCTCCAGTATGCATGAAACACTGTCATCTTAAATAAATCATACCTGGACTTTATGGCCTTCTTTGCCTGCCCCTCTCTTTCCTTTCTTTCCTAGTTATGTTTGTGAAAGAGAAGTCTGTACTTGGCTCCATTACTCTTTTGCTCCATGACTCCCTGTAGCCTTCTCTGACTGCAGACACTATTGATAAGAGCCTAGGTCCTCTGGATTTTCAAGAAACTACACAATGTTTGAGATCTAAAGAAAAAGTGATTGGTTCAAATACAAAGAGAAAACTAGGACATTTTAATTAGTAATAATTTCAAAAGGAAAAAATTTTAATCCCCTAAATTTTTTATGAAAGAAATTTAATGTAGAATTTGGTATATTTTAATGTTTGCTGTAATCAGGGGTAAGATCTTCAAAAACCAGCATGCTTAGGATCTAGGAGAGTATTAGGTGGCCAAGGTCAGAGATCTCCTAATTGCCAAATCCAGTGGGCCACTTTCGGTCCTTGTTAAAAAAACAAAGCAGCATCTGATAATATTGACCATGTCCTCCTTTCTCCTCCCCTGGTTTCTGTATTATCACTATCTCCTAGGTTTTAACCAAGCTCTTTGACCACTTCAGCTCAGTTTCCTCTGGATTCTTCTTCTGCTCCCAGAGTTCCATCTTGGTTGTCTCCTCATGTTACTTGCTTTACTTGGCAATCTCATACACACCTAGGTTCCATGCTCATTTCTATTCTGAGCTCCACCACCATCCATGCTGGCACTCCAACTTCAACTGCTCTCATCTTTGCCCCTGAACGTCTGTTCTTACTCTCGTGTTCCTAAGTAAATGGCACGCTATTCATTCAATGGCTCAATCCAGAAATCCAGGAGATACCTTATACCTGTCTTTCCCCCACATCTTAGTCAATCATCAATCCCTGTCAATTCAATTCCTGTAATCTATTGAATCTGCCCACTTCTCTCCATCTTTTAAAAACACAACTCTGATTTTGTCATTCCCGTGCTTAATCCCTTCAGTGGTTCTCGCTGACCTTGGGACAAAGCCCAGAGTCTTACCATGACTCACAAGACCCTCCCTGAGCTGGCTGCTGCCTCCCTCCAGCCTCAGTTCCACCCAATCTTCTACTAGACAGGCTTTCATTGACTCTCCAGATCTTGTTGGTGGCCCACTACCATCCACCACCATTACACTATCATTGCACTATGGGCCTCACCTTCTATAGGTCTCCATCACACACTTTTAATTACTTGTTCAATGTTTTCCCCCAATAATACGGGCGCCTAATAGTTATTAAGTACTTCCTATGTGGCAGGCACTTTTACATAATGTTATCTCATTTTCTTCATCACAACAACTATGAGGTAGGTTTAATTATTATTTCAGTTTTTATAGACAAGGAAACTGATGCATTGAGAAACTAAAAGCCACACAGCTAGGAGGAGTAAATTAAAACTGGAACCCAGGCAGCTTGCATCCAGAGCTCACGCACTATTCACAATTAATATTGCTCCAGTGAAAAGGTAAGCTCCACAAGGACAGGGCTAAATCTTGCATCTCCAGAGACTTAACACAGGATTGGCACACAGTAGGGGCCAACATGGAATTGCTGAAGTAATTGATATAATCCAATTCCTAGGGTGGATGTAGGGTCCTCCATAATCTTACCCTGACCTACCTCTCCAGCTTCATTTCCCAGTATGTCTCCCTTCCCCCCATGCCCTGTCTTCCAGCCATATAAGCAGTTCCCTGAATAGGCCTTAGTGGTTCACACCTCTCCCTTTTGTATGTCCCTTAATTCCCTTCCCTCCTCCCTCCCTCGCTCACCCGTCCATTCATTCACTCATTCATTATTCATTCATTTACTGAATACCTGCTGAATGCCAGGTGAAAAGAAAAGTCCTATGATAGATGTGTGCTGTAGGAATTCAGAAGAGGGAATATCTAAATAAAACTAAGGGGTCAAGAATGTTTCCCAAGAGAATTAACCCTAAAATTTTCATTTTCCTGGAATGTGCATATCCACATGACAAGCCTCTATTCATCTGCCAGGATTTCCCTCCAATGTCTCTTCCATGGCCGAGCTCGCAGACATTGTACTACGTGTCTTTAGATGGCGAGCTCCCCTGTCAGACTGTGAGATCCTCTCACCCTTGTGTGTGTGTCAGTGTCAGCACAGTGGGTTCCTGGCACAGAGGAGATACCCAAGAAAGAGCTCATGAATGAACAAATAAAATAATGGTCCTTTCTGTGAAAATACTCCTTTTCAATTCATTGTACATCTTTGTGCACTTACCTGAAACCATAGAATTTGGGTTCCTGTTCATTTACAGAACAGACATATTTTCCTTAACATAAAAATGAGAGAGATTAGGGCGTCCACCTAGCACTATTGTCTCATTTTATTTTAGATGTGGATATATGAATTATGTGAAAATAGTTATGTGAGCATACACATACACTCTCATATGCCTTTGTCAATTTGGTGCATCTAGTAACTAGAGAAAATAAGAATTCACACCACCAGGCACATTCTGCTGAAAGCTCTGGACACTCAAAAGAATGCTTCATGACAGAATGTTATTAATAGTATATTTTCTGAAAGAAAAGAAGATCTTAATGATTCATCAATGAAAAAAGGACTTTTCTCATTGTTAGAAATGAACCCTGAACGTTAGGCTGCTAATGTGCTTTATACGTGTGTGAAAAAAATGGCATCGATACATTTTGGACTAACATCAAAGCGCACTTCTGCCTCACGACTGTTCTTTTTGGGTTTGACACTTGGAGGAGCTCTTTGAAAATTGTAATAAGATGCAAACTTACCCCAATGTTTCCTTCTCTACTAGTACACAAAGGACAGCTGTGACTGTTTCTTGGGGGACCAAAGCTCTTATAGGAGCTGCTGAGGGCAATGTCTGGCATTGTGCAATCCCGTTTCTGTTTGAATGTATAAACCTGAGCTACGTCTTTCTCTCTCTTGGGCTAGGTTTCTAACCTGTCAAGTAAGTAGGCTGCAATACAGCAAGAGTCATCAAACTTTTTTGGTAAAAGATAAGGTAGTAAACATTTTCAGCTTTGGACCACATGGTCTGTGTTGCAACTATTTAACTGTGTCATTGTAGTGTGAAAGCAGCCACACAGAATGCGTAAACAAATGGGCATGGCAGCTTTCCAATAAAAATAGGCATGCCTATTTTCCAGTGAAATTTTATTTACAAAAACAAGTGGTGGGCTAGATTTGGCCAGTCAGTCATAGTTATAGCTCCTGGACTAGAAATGTTCTAGGATCCCTGTTAGCTTTCCTCCGCCTTGGTATTCAGTCTCAATGATTCTGTGAGAGTTCACAATTGGGGGACAGCTGGAAAAAAGAGAAGCACTTTAAAGAATCATTGGCTACATGAGATTACTATATTTGACTTATCTTTTCACTTGGAATCTTTTAACTCTGTAGCATAATGCCTCTATTATATTTAGCAATTAGAGTGCCATCACGAAGTAAAATGTTAAACCATTATTCCTTGAAAAGAGAAAAAGCCTTGTGGTATGAAATGATGCATACAAGGAGTGTGGGTGATAATTTACTCATATAATCATTTCTATTTCAGTTCTATGGCAAGTATTTCTGGAGATGGCTCACATGGCAGGGAGATCTTTGAGATGTGCATGCCATAATTAACCTTTTTATGTACTCTGATAGAAATATCAATAGTTTTTCCTCCTTTAGCAGTTTTAGCTTTACTTTTGGACTACAAAAAGGATTTGAATTAACGAATGATGATTATAAGAACAAAGCTTTTATATCTTGGGTTTAAAACAAAACATGCATATTCTTCCTGTTAATTTTATGGCTAAGTTCTAGACGCTGAATATCTACGTTTTATTTTTCCACTTTGGCACAGGGAATTAGACAACAGGCTAGGGCTTCTGTAGGGTGTAGATCAGTGATTCACATGGTGTGGTCCCTGGGCCAGCAGTATCAGCATCAGTATCACCAGGAAATTTTAGAAGTGCAAATTCTCCAGCCCCACCCTAGACCTTTGGCCTTTGGATGGTGATTAGGTCATGAGGGTAGAGGTCTGATGAATGGGATTAGTGTCCTTAAAAGTAGGAGACCCCAGAGAGCTCACTTGCCCCTTTCACCATGTGAGAAGACAGCCATCTATAAACCAGGAAGCAGCCAGACATTGAATCTGTTGGCGCTTGAATCTTGGCCTTCCCAGCCTCCAGAATTGTGATAAATAAATTTCTGTTGTTTATAAGCCACCCAGTTTAAGGTGTTCTGTTATAACATATTCTTATGCTAACACAACCTGACCATTTTTCTAGTCCTATGGCATAGTATTAATCTTTGAGCTTCATCATAAAATCATCTTTGGATCCCTAAGGAGAGTGTTATAGGCGCCTGTCCTATTGAAAAATAACACCAAATCAAACATCGTAATGCTTTTAGAGTTTGGATGATTTTTAGAAGTCATTTTGGCAAACACCTCAAATGTTTTAAAGAATGACTTCATTGTTGTAGTAAAATGCTATGTATGTTCCTTTAAAAAAATCAAGAAATACAGAAAGGTACAAAGAAAGAAGTGAATAATTTCCCAAAGTAAAGATTACTAATATTTGGTGAACAACATGCATAAATATACAAATATAGAGATAATTTAAAATGGTTTCAGAAAGGGATCATATGGTTCATGCTATTTTTTAAAACAGTTTTTATTTTGGAATAATTTTAGATTTACAGAAACATTGCAAGGATAATACAACGTTCTCATATAACTCTCCACCAACTTCCTCTATTATACATCCTCTTAGTACAGCTTACATTATCATGGTACATTTGTCACAAATAAGAAACCAGCACTGGTACATTACGATTAACTAAATTCCAGACTTTAAAAAAAATTTCACTGATTTTTCCACTAATGTTGTCTTTCTATTCCAAGATCCACTGCATTTAGTTGTCAGGTATTGTATCAGTCAGGGTTCTCCAGAGAAACAGAACCAATTGGATAAATGGAGATATATATATATATATATATATGATTTATTTATTATAAAGAATTGGCTCATGCAATTATGGAGGCTGAGAAGTCCCAAGACCTGCACTTGGCAAGCTGGAGAGCAGAGAAGTTAATATGTATTTCTAGTCCTAAAGCTGGCAGGCTGGAGACTCCCCCAAAAAGCTGATGTTTCAGTTCAAGTCCAAAGGTCAGAAAGAAACTGGTAGGCCAGCTCAAAGCAGTCAGGCAGGAGGAGTTCCCTCTTACTCAGCCTTTCTGTTTTATTCACCTGTTCAATGGATTGGATGAGGCACACCTACATTAGGGAGGGCAATCTTCTTTACTTAGTCTGCCTGTTCAATTATTAACTTCATCAACAAACATGTTGAGAATAATGTTTGACCAAATGTCTGGGCACCCCATGGGCTAGTCAAGTTGACACATAAAATTAACCATCGGAAGTATGTGTGCTATTTTTAATCCATTATTTTAATATAGCTGATTTTACAGATCATCTCATAAGTGACACCCTTCACTTCAAGTGCTCACAGCAAGCAGACAGCTCTCTAGCTGCCCCCCACTTCTGTCCTCATTAGTTCAGCTGGGTGCTTTCCACAAGTCAGCTGAGTTTAAATTCAGAAACTTTTTTTACATTATACAATTTAACTAAATGTTATGAAAACCAGTAAGATACAAATGCACCCAATTTTTGTTGCTATAAAAAGTAGGTTGAGTGTGTTAGAAAGACTGGCTAAATGTAGGGTAATTCAAAACTTGCTTTTAAAATAGCTGTGAGCAGGACAATAGTACAATGGGGGGGAGGCAGGAAGGAATCTAGGAGGATTCTGCGCTCAGATTCCTTCCCAAGTGTCTTTCAGTTCTTGTTTCACTTTTAAAAATTGAAACTGGAAATCCTAGAGAGGGGTAGTTTATGCAAAAAAGGTGGCCAAGGGGAATTCCAATCAGGTGACCACTCTCAAAGAAAAGATCTTGTCCCCAAATTAAAAGACTAGCAAATTCCAAATGACTCTATATATGGTTTACATTAAGATATGCAGTTGGGGAAAATGAGAAAGTTCTGGGGATGGAAGTGGTGATGGTTGCACAACAGTGTCAATGTAATTCCACAGAACTGTACACTTTAAAATGGTTAAAATGGTAAATTTTACATTTTATATATATATATATAATCACAAAAAAGATATGCAAAGTATGTATGTTTCTCAGATTCTCTGTTTCAACAAATATTTTTTTATTAATGCAAATGGTTGTGTTAGATAAGAGGGCTTATTCTGTATTAAATTTTTTTATTTTAGTTTAATAGAAAAAGACACCAACATGGAACAGTGAATTTCAAGTAAATGATTCCTTTTTGAGATTTTTAAATTAAGATTTTAATTCTTTAACATTGCTTTAAATTTAATAGAAAAGATATGAAAAACTCTAAGTGGTTAGAGCAGTGGTTCTCAATCCAAGGCAGTGGGAACTCCCTAGGGGGTACATTTAGAAATGCATGCACGTGTTCTGGGTTGTCACAATTAGGGGGATCTTGGCATTTTCCAGAGATGAGAAACATCACAGATGCACATGACAGTCCTAACATCAAAAACATGCCCACCGCAAATGTCAATACCTCCTCCAGTGACAGACACTGGGGAAGAGTCAATATATTTTTTATTTTTTCTAATAAAATCCAATGTGGGACACAAAAGTTTATTACAATAAAAATATATACACATTAAAATTATTTCATATCACATGTAGGTTTTACCCCTATTAGTTTTTTTAAATTGCATTTAAAGTCTATGCTTTAAATAATTTGCACATCTGTAAAGAAATCATAAATTAACAAAGATGCAATGAACATCAAAACTTAGGGGTAGGAACTGATAGCTATGTCTTACTGCACTAAATATTTCTGTAAAATTTTGGAGAGGAAAAAGATTAAAATATGGAACATTTCACAAATTCTTGTGTCATCCTGTGTGTGCAGGAGCCATGCTAATCTTCCCTGTATGCTTCCAATTTTA
>CAUYRT010001681.1:0-15243 GCA_963574885.1 Lepilemur ruficaudatus
AATACAAAGAAATTAATTGGCCAACTAAAAATATATAGAAAAAATTAGCCAGGCATGGTGGCACATGCCTGTAGTCCCAGCTACTCGGGAGGCTGAGGCAGAAGGATCGCTTAAGCCCAGGAGTTTGAGGTTGCTGTGAGCTAGGCTGATGCCACGGCACTCTAGTCCGGGCAACAGAGTGAGATTGTGTCTCAAAAAAAAAAAACAAAACTTCAGCCCAGGAGAGGCAGCAAAGTTAGGAAACAAAGTTTCTTCCATTGATCTGGAACAATTGAAGGGAGAATCAGGGCCCGTAACCCAGGGTATCCAGGGTCTCTGCTTTCTCCTACCTTTGTGGCACTTGGTACAGCAAATGGAATTATTACGAGGGTGGCTATATTTTCCCTGCGGACACAGACTATCTCTCTTCTCCCTGTCCCCGAGGTGAGGGACTAGTCCAATGACCCCCGAGGGGTGGATTCCCACCAGCAGAGCCAGGAGCACCTGGGGAAGAACCAGATAGAGGGGACACCATCAGGAGAGGCAGGGGTGGGGGTCCCAGAGGCAGCAAAGCTAAAACTTCCCCAGCTCAAGTCCTTCCTCAGTGACACACTCTCTTCAGGACACCCCTGCTCACTGAGTTCCGAGTTCTTCCTTGGAACTCAGGCAGTTGGCACCACGACCTGTTGCTCCTTCTCTAGTTGTCCCAAGGCCGCTGGGCCCCAGGCCGGGCTGCATTTTCCCCTTACTCTGAGTTACCCTCGGCAGCTAACAGTGCTGGATGTTCAAGGGCTGCTTTTTCCACTGGGAACTGGCAGGTAACTTGGATTATGGCCCTTTCTTGCAACATACAGCCCTAAAGGTTGGGTTGGTGTTTCTCCACCTGAGTGCTAGCTTCCCAGTGTGTTCGCTTCGTGAGCATTCACGGTGGAGAACAACTAGGATCTGTGCACTCCCCTGGGTTATGTTCTACCTCTAAAAACTTTTCTGAAAAACTCAGATTGAGGTTCCCATGGGCACTATTCTGGGGGTGGGAAGGAGCAAAAGGAAGAGTTTCTTTACACATTCCTATCAAATCTTACTCCGGATCCTGCCCTCACACTCTGTGCCCCCCGCCTCTTCCACTGCAAAATTTACATAGACACCCCAGGTTGGCAAGGGCACATGGGGAGGGGAGTAAAAGGGAGAGTTCAGGGGTCCCAGATGGGGTAGGTAGGTGACAAAGTTGAGGTGGGGGCAGGAGAGGGCAAAAGCAGGCAGGTCACATGCAGCCAGAGCTGGCTGAGGCTGGTGACCTGGTGCAAATGACCTGCAGGTCAGAGCTCTCTGCACCCCAGGGCATTCTGAAAGGCATGTTTTACAGCCTCGGGCCAAGCCCACAGCAGCTTAATGGCTTGCCCTGTTCTGGCTTCAGCACTGGGAAAGCAAAGCCAGGAGTCAGTATTTAGCTCCAACTCAGGCTTTGCTCTTTGATCTCTGCCAGCTTCATTTCTGGTTTTCCCTGGGCCTTGATTTTTTTTCTCTGCTATAAGAGCCACTTTATGTAAGGATAAGAGGATGTCCTCAAAGTATGTTCAACACTGGGAAGCAACAGACTAATCAGATCACAGAAACCCCAGAGCAGGAAAGGAAGGCCAGGCAGCCCACAAGGACAGGCAGGCTGGTCTCACCCTGAGTCACCCTCTGGGAGCCGCTGCAGCTGCAGCTGGGCAGGCACAGAAGCCCCAGCTTCTGCCACAAAAAAGCTGCACACAAAAAGGAGCAGCAGTCCCCATGGGCAGGGTGTGCTCCCCCGGCTCTGAGGGCAGTGACCTTCCCCAACCCACGCCAGCCAGCTCTGTGCTACCTCCCCTGAAAACAGGACTGGGGCTTCCAGAGCAACAGGAAAGTTTGGGTGATTATGGGAAGAACATCCCAATCCTGAAAGTATGGTTCCTTTCCCTGAAAAAGAAGAGCTTGGAGCACCTAAAGGTCACTGGCACTTTGAATCCCCTCCAGGCGGCTTGGAGCAAACCCAACAGGTAGAGACAGAGTCAGGAAGAAATGGGGGGCTCCAGTCGCAGGACAGCTTTGGAGGGAGATTTTCAGGGGCCTCTGACCAGTGAGGGACAGCCTCCCTGCAGGGAGGTGGGGAGAGAGGCTTTCTCAGGCCACGTGGTCCCCTCCCTCTCCAGCACTTTCGGGGTTAAGTCAGATCCGGGAAAGGGAAATCTTTTCCCAGCAGCTCCGCCCCAGTGACTCAGGCCAGAGGGAGGGAGATCTCGGGGAGGGAGTGGGAACTAGCAGCTTCCCCAGCATCTCAAGGGTCATGAGTCAGCAGAAAGGCAGAAAAGCCCAGCCAGCAGTGGGACCCATCTGATCCCTTCCTCCTGTGGGCCATTCCCTCCCTCCATCCCCTCTCAGAACCCCTTTCCACCCCCTCCCCAATAAAAGAGCCAGGCGGTGGACATGGACCCTTGTCCCACTAGGCCCACATATTTCATATTCTGGGAAATGCCTCCCTCTCCCTGCTCCATCCCAAAGGGAAGTCTCCCTCGACCCTGGCTTCCGCCCACCAAGTCAGTACCCACCCCTCCCTGAGGGCCTCTCAGCTCCTCCGCCCCACAGCATCCTTCCTTTACAATAGCCCGCCTGGCTCCTCCTCCTGTTCTACAAGTCTCCCACTGCTAACCCCCTCCCTGGGCTCTCCCTCCAGCCCCCAGCTCTCCCCAGTTCCAGCAGGAAGCAAACCAAGGCTGCCCTCCCACCCTGGGTTCACTGCATTCCCACAACCTGGCTGGTCTGAGGGCCTCCCTGGGGTCTCCAGACGATCCTTAGGAAATAAGACCAGTTCTGAGTCTCCACAGCCCAACCCCAGGCCCACTGCAGCACAGGAAAATCTCCAAAGCCCCAAACACCCACTTCCAGGAATGAGAGGGCAGGCAAGAGGGCTGTCAGCCTGGCCCAGCACTGTTCCCCAGCCCTCTCCAGCCCCGAGGAGCCAGGGCCCTCAGGCTCCCCACCAGCAGGCACCAGGGGGGGAGGGCGGCATTGTGCAAGCAGACCAGCAGAAGCAGGAGGTGAGCTCTGGAGCCCAGACCGCAGCCTGGAGCAGAGGACAGGCAGGAAGCCAGGGGTGCCTGTGGAGAGACAGTTGAGGGGGTGGCCCAGCACCCCTCCAACTCCCCCACAACTTCCGTCAGGGGAGGCTTTAAAGTGTGACTTCCTGTGCTGGGGCTGCAGAGTGGAATGGAGAAGCTGAGACGACCCTGTGGTCTAACCCTGACCCAGCCACCTCGCATGGACCCACTTAGCTGTTCCCTTCCCTGCAAGGATGTGTTCACTAAGTTGAAACATGTTTGCTCATTTAATGTCAAGATCTTGGGGGAGCTCAGGACAGCCTCTCCTCAAGGGCCCAGCTGAGCCCCCACCTCCCTCCTGAAAGCCCTCCAGTGATGACGCGCTTTCCCCCAAGCTCATTAGACCACTCAGCCCCGGGTGAACTTGAATGATATGAATTGACCCTATCTACTTTGGGCTGTTATCATAATATGGTTATTTTGGGTGAGTAGATATGATCTCCCCAAGTTGACCATGAACCCTGTAAGATGGGAGATCAGAGAGTGTCTTGATCTGACAGTGTCTCATCCTTCCCTGGTCTCCTCCCAGCACCCAGAACCAGGCCTCCAGAACTGAAGGAGCAGATAAACATGAATTGATTTAGCCAGGCGTGGTGGTGCACACCTGTAGTCCCTGCTACTCTGGAGGCTGATGCAGGAAGATGGCTTGAGCCCAGGAGTTCCAGGCTACAGTAAGCCATGATCACACCTAAGAAAAGCCACTGCATTCCAGCCTGGGCAACATAGCGAGACCCCACCTCTTAAAAAATGTATATGATTTGATGGATTGATCTAATGACTGACCTGTCTTCCACTCCAGTGGAAGCCAATGATCCCAAAGTGAGAGGTAGGGAGACAGCACCTCCTGGCCCGCACCACGCCCCGTAGGAATACATTTATCTCCAGAGAAGAGTTTCCAGACTATCCCCCACCTCCCCAGACACATGCACACACATGCACATGCCCTTTCTGAAGATTCTGACGTGTGCTCCCCTCCTTTTCAAAACCATAGAGTGAAGGCAGCACAGCGAGTGAACAAGGCAGAACACAGTGTGAGGGTCTCTGTGATACACACTTCCAGGTGGCTATTCCCCAGACCCTTGACATGTCCCAAACAGAACTGATCAATCTCCTCGCCCAGACAAATGTCACACCACCAACTTCTCAGCACCAACACCAAGACCTTTTTTCTTTAACTTTACTTCTTTTTTAATATTAAAAATCTACACCAAAACATATCTTTTTTCTTTTCTTTTGAGACGGGGTCTCTCTGTGTTGCCCAGGCTGGCCTCAAAGGATCCTCCCACCTCAGCCTCCCAAGTAGCTGGGACTACAGGCTCAAGCCATGGAGTTCAGCTCAATGCCAAGACTTTTGCCAACTTCTCTCCTCAAAGCCAACCTGTCTGCCATTTCATCTGGCCAGTCCTTCCCCTGTGATCTCTGAGTCCTCTCCACGTCCCTGGATTACCTCACACCTGCAATATTCCAACTGCCTTCCAGACTCCTTACTGTTCCGATCCATCCTACATACTTTCTTACCTGCGTTCAGGCTTCGACTTGCACCCACAGGTGTGTGAATCTACCTCTCCATCTCCAGGCCCTGACTTCAAACATCATTTCCATGGGTCATGGAAATGACCTAAATGAGCACTTACAGAGATACCTCGTTTCTGTTCTGGACATAGTCCAGACACACAGCAGGCCCTCAGAGAATAGTTTCTGAGTGAATTAATGAATGAATTCCTCTACCTGGAACCATATTCAAGATTCTTTCTCCATCCCCTCCCCGACTCCCTCCAATTTTCCCATTCCCATTTCTTAGTGTTCCTCAACAAGGTCTTTCCACTCCAGCCAACAGGCTCTGCTTCCGGCCACCCCCACTGGTCAACACAAAATCCCATCTCCACATTCCTTTCCTCTCCCTCAAACCAGTCTCCCGTCTCTTCTGCCTCCCTCCTTTCTAGCCTCCCTGCCACGCAGTGACTTCAGATGTCAGCTCCAAATCCACTTTTCTATGAGGCTTTCCCTTCCTCGTGCCATCTGACCTTGTTCCTCATTTCATTCAACAAATAGTTAAGGGGCACAGTCCATGTGCCAGGTCCCATATGGGTGCTGGGGATGCCAAGATGGATGACACACACCTTGTGCTCTCAAGAGTTCTCATTTAGGCCAGGCACGGTGGCTCACGCCTGTAATCCTGGCACTCTGGGAGGCTGAGGTGGGCGAATCACTCAAGGTCAGGAGTTCGAAACAAGCCTGAGCAAGAGCAAGACCTCGTCTCTACTAAAAATAGAAAGAAATTAATTGGCCAACTAAAAACATACACAAAAAATTAGCCGGGCCTGGTGGCGCATTCCTGTAGTCCCAGCTACTTGGGAGGCTGAAGCAGAAGGATTGCTTGAAGCCCAGGAGTTTGAGGTTGCTGTGAGCTAAGTTGACGCCATGGCACTCACTCTAGCCTGGGCAACAAAGTGAGACTCTGTCTCAAAAAAAAAAAAATAAGAGTTCTCATTTAGGTCAAAGACAGTAATTTGTAGGCCCTAAGATCTCTAAGATCTATGCAGGGAGTGCTCTGGGCTCATGGCTAAGGTCACCTGAAACAGCATGGGGAAGCGCCTGGATTTGCTGGAGATGAGCACGGGAGCTAAGATCTGTTAGGCTCCAGGACAGCACATCACAAGCCTTTTTCTTTTCTTCTTTTTTTTTTCCTTGAGACAGTACAGTGTCCAACAGACACTGTACTGTTGCCCAGGCTAGAGTACAATGACATCACCGTAGCTCACAGCAACCTCAAACTCCTGGGCTCAAGAGATCCTCCTGCCTCAGCCTCCCAAGTAGCTGGGACTAGTGGGGCGCACCACCATGCCCAGCTAATTTTTCTGTATTATAGAGAAAGGGTCTCGCTATGTTGCTCAGGCTGGTCTTGAACTCCTGGCCTCAAGTGATTCTCCCATCTCAGCTCGCAAAGTGCTGGGATTACAGGACTAAGCCACTGTGCCTGGCCCACAGTGCATTTGTGGATATTCTCCTCCAGATTGTTCTGAAATCATTTTTTGCTGTATGCTGTCTTGGTTCCTAGACTGTAAGTTCTTTGAAAGCAGCAAAATCCTGTTTGCTTTGTCACACTCTCTCCTGTATCATTCTTCCCTACTCCCCCCACCACCTCCCATTCCCCCAACACACACACCATGTGCTGGGTATCACCCACTAGACAGTGAGAAATTGAAAACCTCCTGGACAGTCTTATCCAGGCGATACATTCCCCTGTTCTCCCCTCCCCCAGTCCCAGGCCAGGCTCTGTCCCTTAGGAGTCATATCCCCACCTAGGCTGAAGTACCCCAGTCCCCAGACACTTTCCTTTGCCTGTTCAGTCTACCTTTACCCTCTGCTTTCCAAACATAGGTAGCCGCCCAGTAATTACCACTCCGACTACTGCTAACGGCAATATAAAGGCTAACCATTTACTGAGTGCTTTCTGTTTGCTGTCCCCTACTCCCCTATGGCCTGTAAACTCTCTGAGCAGGGATCTCGCTCACTGCTGTAATCCCAGCACCTAACAGTGTCTAGCCCAGAGTAGGCACTTAACAAACTGAATGAATACTTAACAGGTATCAATCTATTTAATCTTCAGAACAACAGACTTTGATGTCCATTTTAGAGATAAAGAAACAAAGGCATGGAGGGCTTATATAACCTGCTCAAGTTCATGCAGCTATGACATGAGGGAGCCAGGGCTTGAATCCAGGTGACTTACTCCCAAAGACAGAACAGAGGTCCCAGACGCCAGGGCAGCCGGGTGTTGGGGGCCTGGGGGTGGGGCCGGGGAGGCAGGAGGTGAGAGAAGGAGAAGAGTGAGACCATGACAGACAGACAGAGGTGCTGCCTGGGGACTGACAGGCCAGAGCGGAGAAGAGAGGAGGCACAAGGGGACTACAGAGGGAGGATTCAAGATGACTGGGGACGAAAGGAGTGGTGGGAGGAGAAGGCAGGCGCAGCCTTCAGCAGCCAACACGGGCAGGGAAAATCCACCCAACTAGGTGGGCTCGGGGCACCTAGCGGGATGATTCCAGGACATGGAGGAGGTGTATACACTGAAACAAGGCTGAAGCCAGAGAAAGGGACATTTTCCAGTGACGAAAACAACTCTACCAACTTCCCCAAACCGAGCTGTAGAATAAGAAACTAAGGAATCCATGTTTAGGTCAGTGGGGGGTTGGGGGAGCTGGAGGACAGGCAGAGGGACACTGACCAGATGGGGGTGGTGCCAGCTACCCAGCAAGGGTCAGCCTCACAGAGGCCACCTGCCTAGCAGCGGGGCCAGAGGCAAAAGGGAGAAGGTCCCAGGCAGGAGGCCTGGGCCTGGCCAGGGTGCTGGGGACGCTCTCCGCTTGGTTGCCCTGTCTTCATCCAGTTCCCACTCCACTCCCAAATACCCCACCACATAGCATCCCAAACCTAACCCGCCAACCCACCCCTCTCCTAGACTCAGTTTGCCCACTTCACTAGCCGTCCAACTCCGCCCCTCCAGGGCTTATCGGCCAGGTTCCACAGGCAGCCTCTCCTCCCCCGGGCCCAACACCTTCTGGGCCAGCCAGCTGAGCAGGGCGCTGAATGCTGAATCGTCTGGGCTTCCAGAGGACGGACCTTCCTTCTCCCACTGCTGTCCTTGCCCTCCATATCTTCTCCTTCCTGGGCCCATCGCCAGCCCCCACATCACAGACACCCCGCAAAGTTCCATGGCTGTCAGGGGCCAGGGCTTCCTTTCACTCTCTTTCAAACTTCTCCCTTCCTCAGCCGAGGCAGTCAGTGCAGGCCCAAGGCTGGCGCCAAGGCCAGGCCCGGCAAGGAGTCTTGGCGCCTTGGGGGGCCCACCACACCAGGTGGCACCTCGGCTGCCAGCCCACTCTTCCCCTTGTCCCAGTACTCACCAGTGGCAGCAGGAGGTCAGGCACGGTGGGGAGGCCCATGTCCGGCCACCTGTGACCTCTCACTCCCCCATCTGGGCAGCGGGAGTCCTAGGAAGCTCAGGTCTGTCCAGGAGGTCCCAAGTGCCTTGGGTTGGGGGGTTGGGGGTTGCAATTCAGGGGTGGAGATCACAACCCAGTCCCAGTGACCTCGAACCCCAAAGGCCAGAGCTGGAGCCTGAGTCCCGAGTACTCAGAGTACCCGGAGAGCACAGGAGAGAGGAGGTGGGAGGGGAAGAGAGAGAGTCGCAGAGGCCGATGTTGCAACAGCAGCGGGACAGGAAGAGCCAGAGGAGGAGGCCAGAAGAGGCGGGCAGGAGGAGGGGGCCAAGGTTCTTTAACTCTCTGTAGCCCGGTCAGAGGCACAGGACTCCCAGATCAGCCGCCTGGTGCCCCCAGCCCACCAATCCGACCACATCCCACCAAGCACCAAGGTGCAGTAAGCCCCCTGCCGGCTCCCTCATCACTGGCCTTGCCCACATGGAACAGCAATGGAAATACCCAGAGTTTTGGAGTCAACTTTACGGGGTTCCAGTCAGAAGGCTCCACTTTTTAGCTGGGTGGTCTTGGACACATAACCTAACCTCTCTGTTTTCCGATTTGCAAAATGGAGATTACCTGTCTCAGGGGGTGGCTGTAAGGATTTGTTGAGACAGGATAGATAAGTCTCTGACACAGCAGTGCTCAGTGTTCCTCAGTAACCCTCCTCTTTACCCCAGAGTTCTACACTGGCCCCTAATCTTCCACTTCTTGGGAATATACTTGTCCAACCCAAACCTCAGAGTAAGTGCTAAGCCTTTCTGCCCTGCCTGGGGCCCTGGCCACACACGCCCCCACCTGGGTCTCATCTAGTCTCTGCCTGGCTGGGTCCCCACCTGCTGATCCTGGCTCTGCTGCCAATCGTAGGACATCGGGCAACATTGGTTAGTTTCTCATTTATTAAATGGAGGTAGCAATGTCTGCCCACCTACATGGGGAAAGTGGTGCCATGAGAATCAATGAGACCACATCCATGAAAACGCTTTGGAAATAAAGATGTCTTCATGAGGTATCACCATACGTTCCCATTGCCCTTTCCCCAGGTATTCTGATACATCCATCAGAACTGACTTCAGAGATGGTCTACAAGCCCCTGGTTTTATAGATGGGAAAACTGAGACCCAGAGACACACGCGAGCAGGAGGCAGAGCCAGCAGAGAACCCCAGACCCCCGACTTCCGATCCAAGGGCTCCCTGGGCTATGAGAGATGCACTGCCACCTCTCTCTCTGTCCCTTTGAGTCAAACCACACACCCTGACTCTGGGCACTTTATGCCATCCCCATTTGTGCAGGACATCTCCCAAGTGAATCCTGAAGCAACGGTACAACTTTCACTTGTACCTTCTGGGTACAAGGACCTTCCCTACTCCCAGCCCAGCCCGAGGGCCTCCAGCAGCCCAGGCTGCTAGAAATGCAGGGAGATCAGAGAAGGCGGAGGCCCTAAGGCCTCTCCCTCAGAGCTGGCCTCCAAGCTCCCCTCCCCCCTCCCTGGCCTCCCTACCGTCATCCTGAGGGCAGAGTACCTATAGGTGACAACGGGGCTGTGATACCCCCAGCACGGAGGGAGCTGACTTCATCCCATCTTCCAGCTTCTGGAGAACTGGGGGCTACAGCTGGACCACAGAGCTCACCACCAGCACACAGAGAGGCCCAGCTACAGCAGGGGTGGGCCCAAAGCAGGGCTCTTGAAGAAGCAGGGTCTTTAGAATAAAGTGCAAGTTTCCATGAAGAAGAAAGGACAGCCTTAGGCTCCTCATCTGAAAATTGGGACATGTGCTGGTACCCCTCACAAAGCTGGTTTGATAACTTAAATGCATAATAAAGTGTTTAGCAAGTGTTTGCCATATGCAATGCAATGAACAAGTGACAGCAATATTAATCACTGTATTAATAACAACTTCAATGTCCTTATTTTTAATGTTGCAAGGAATTTCTAAGAGTCTGTGCAAACTGCCATAGCCCTTACACATAGCCTGGCACCAAAGGAGAATTTTTTCCAATAGTTAGGATACGTGTTTATTTACTCAATAAGTTTAAAGCTTTGAGACATGTGGTATTAAATTATTCAATAAAATTCTGGTTTTTTTTAAAAAAAGAAAACATGCTGAGAAGTGAGTGAATCTAGGAATACACAAAGCTAACTAGTTTGCAGGAGGAGGTGAGAATGGGACCATCATCCCTCCAGGAGTAGACAACTGGTGAAAGAGAAGGGGAGAGACAGAGAAACAGGAGAGGGGCAGGCTAGGGGTGACGGAATTGGCCGCTGGGGTTTGCGGGGCAAACGATGAAGAAAACAGCCTCAGATAGTGGTGGCCTCCTACCCCCACCACGTTTCACACATGCGCAAACACACACGTGCACTCACACACACGTACACACGCACTCGCGCACACGCATGCACTCTCACACACACACGTACACACACAGGCATGAACTTAACCCAAAAGGGCACTGGACTCCACGTCCAGGTGACGTGGGCTCTAGCCCTGGCCCAGCCTTTCAGACTGCATGTGTCAGAGGGAAGCAAGGTGAGTCACAGAAGGAGCCTTGGGTTCAAGACTGGTTCTGTAAGAATTATGAACTTGGGCAAGTCACTTCACCTACGGAGCCTGATAAGGAAAATGAGGCAATTTAAACGCTTTTATCTGTAACACCCAGATTCCAGCTCCTAACCCCAGGGTCCAGGAGTAACCCATAGAGAGGGGTGGAGATGAGGAAACACCTGCAGGCAAGGAGAAAGGAGCATGGGGTGAGACAGCTGACGGCAGTCGTCCACAAGAGATCTGGCCTTGTCCACCAGGTCCTCCCACCCCAGCCAGGGGAGAAGGTGCCGGGGACAGGGAGAGGCCGAGGCTGTGGCAGGGGCAGCCAAGGGCAGGCTGCACCTGAGAGCTCTAGGACACTTGCGACACCAGACACCACTGTTTCCCCCTCATCAGCTTGAGTCTAGGAAAGGGAAGTCAGCAGTGGTCACATCATGTCGTCGTTCCTGGTCATGACCCTGTCCAGCCCCCTGTTCCCATCACCAGTTCCTTCTTCTGTCCTCTCTTTCCCCGAGAGTCCCTTTCTCCTTTGGCACTTTAGGACAGGAAGACATGAGCAAGCCCACAGGGGAAGACTCCCCAGAGACAATGAGAAAAGGTCACTTCTGGGATCCAGCTGGAGTGGGGGACAAATTGGGGATCAGAAAATTGGGGTTCCACTCAGACATCTTTCAGCCTCTCCTTGGACCTCAGTTCCTCCGTTATTAAAGCTGGGAGGATTCCCTCTGTTCCCTTCTCTGTGGTGAAGTACAAATATGACTACAGAAGGCTTCAAGTTTCCAGAAGAGACTGGTTTGAGCCCCCCCTCCCCCATCACTACAGGGCAGCTGATGGGGGTGACAGATGAGGGTCACACTGCAGCTGGGAGTGACGGGGCCTCAGCAAACGGAGCGGAGGATTAATGGTGACAGTGATGCCCGGTGTGGTGGTGCACACCTGTAGTCCCAGCTACTCAGGAGGCTGAGGCAGGACCTCTTGAGCCCAGGAGTTTGAGGTTACAGTGAGCTACGATGATAGCATGGCACTCTAGCCTGGGGAACAGAGTGAGAGCCTGTCTCAAAAAAGAAAAAGAAAAATGATGATGGTAACTAAAGTTGGGAAGGAAAAGAAGGTTCAGACACAGGAGAAGTCAAGTCTCCCCAACACTACAAGATAGGTCCCCTGAGAGGAGGGCACTATCTTCCCCCTTCCACCCTAATATGGTGACAGACACAGTGTAGTGATGCTCAGTGATGCTCATGGGGGACCTTGCAGGACCATTCATCTCTCCTAAGGCCCCTGAAGCATGGTCACTTCCATGGGGAACCCAAGGGGCATGGAAGTCTGTTCCCTCTCCCCATTCCAGGACCTCCTAGCAGCTTGGGCAGTGACTCAGGGACATGCACCCCCTCACCATGTCCCATCCAGCTCTCCAGACATGCTTTTGTGCAACAAACATTTATTGAACACCTGCCTGCTTGCTCCAAGCAGGATGCTAGGCTGGACCATACATAAATGAACAAGACTCAGGCCCTGACCACAAGGAGCTCACAGTGTAGTTGGGGAGGGAGACACAAATGAACAAGAAAGTATAATGCAACATCAGCACTTCCATATATGTTATGTAGTATGCTATGGGAGCCCAGGGGAGAGGGGAGTGATTAATTCTGGGGCAGAAGTCTTCACAAAAGTTATGGTGTCTGAGCAGGGTTCTGAGGGATGCATAGGAGTTCTCTAGCACATAGCTGGGGAAGCTTCCAGGCTGAAGAAATAGCTTGAGCAAACATACCACAGAGCAGAGGTGCTGGGGTATGGCTCTGTAGGGGGATGGGGTATGAGGCTAGAGGAATCCTGGGACCGACTGGGAATGGCCAAGCCTTTACTACATTGGTCTGCTCCAGCCCCGGCGCTGGAGAGTGAGGGAAGGGGAATTGCCCAAGAACTAACAAAGGGGGCTTTTGGGTGGGGTTCCCCAACCAAGTTCAAGAAGAGCAGCAGACATCTGTGTCACTGGAAAGCAGTGTGTCCAGACCAATCGGGGCTGGCTTTAGTCATCGTTGGGTAGGAAACCTGCGCATGCCTTTGTGTATCCTTGTTTGTGTTTTGCTCAGGTCATCGGTCGTTTCCTAGGAAAGTTCCTTGTCAAAGTTCCAAGTCTGGCTTGGCTGATCCAAGGGAAAAGGAGACTCATCTGTACTTGGGTGGGGAAACCAGAGTGTTCTGAGGCAGGACCAAGGGGTGCAGGCAGGAGCCAAGCAAATTCTGAGCAGCTCCATTGGCCACTGTCATCTGGGCAACTTCCGGAGCCCCTCACCCATCCTACTTCCCTCCCACACCAAAGGCAGTTGGTAGCTCTGAGCGGAAGTCCCTAACATCCTTTAATCCTGCCCACGTGGGCCCCCTCCCTCCAGGGAGAGCACCTGTCTTGGTGGGAGGAGCACTTTCCCCTCTCAGGGCCCCCCCAGAGGACAGGCAGAGGAGCTGGGCCCTGCCGAACCCGAGCCCCCTGGGGATAGGCAGGGGCCCAGGGTGGCATAGGCAGGCGGAGGGGCTGCCAAGGCCGGTAAGGGAGCAGGGCCGGGCTGGGACAAGGACGGGGATGTGGGGTGGGGGCAGAAGCGGGAGGGGAAGGAGGATGGTGGAGTGGAGGCCACCTCCCGAGCACCCCTGCCCCCTCGGCCTGGAGACCAGTATCGGCTTCGGAACCTCCGGAGCAGCATGAGGAACGTGATGCCCAGGAGGTCAAAGATGAGCTCAGCCATTTCCACCACAGACAGCACCGAGGAGCCAAACCACAGGCTCCACTGGCTGCCCAAGTTGGACAGCAGGGTGACCATCTGTGTGGGAGAGAGTCACGTGACCACAGGGCAGAGGAACCTGGGTGGGCTCTGGCCAGAGGAATCCCCATCCCTCCTGACCAAGCCATCTCCCTTCCTCCCTGAGGGCCCCTCACCCCTCTCAGCCCCTCAGCAGCCAGGCTCCTTGCCTCTGCTCCTTTCGCTTAGGAGCACATAGCTCCCAACTGATGTCACCAAGAGAGAGCTGACAACTGGGCCATAGCCAGGAGCATGTCTCAAGGGCCTTCTGCCAGCATCTGGCACACCCCTCCCTCCCACCACCCTCAAAGACCTCATGCCCCAGCCAGGTCCTTCTTCCAACACTCCAACCTCACCGCTGACCCCCTACCCTCGTCCTTGGTCCCTTACCTTTGAGGCCCAAATGCTCTGGCCCCACAGGTGTAACCCCTAGTTTTCCCTGACAGCCACCCTGCTAAGACCCCTAGAGAATCACAGGATCCACGAGGCAGGACATACCGTGACAGAGGGAGACTCGGAATTGGTTTTGTAGTTCAGCTCCTTGAAGAAGATGTTGAGTTTGGCAACTCCATCTCTTTGGCACAGGGGAGAGAGTGGGAAGAAAGGGAGGAGAATTAACGTCTGGGACCATCCTCCAACTGCATCGATCCCTCTCCGCAGATCTGTTTTCCCTCCCAAGGATTCCTTTCCTGGGGATGGGACCAGGGCAGGACTGACCTTTTGTTGTTGATAGTATAATTGTTCTGTCGGGATAGCATCTGGAAGACCCATTCCTGGGAAAGAATGGGGGTGTCACTAAGGTTACCCCCATATTCTTCAGGCTTACAGGGATGGGATCGGGGCAAACATACCCATACACATACTATCCAGAGAAGGCCAGAGCATTACATGCACACACATGTCCCCCACCCCTCCCTTCCCCCTTTACCTGGGATGTCACCGAGGGCCACCGTGAGTAACCAGCAGAGAGCTGGTAGCTGGTCACACTGGGGACAAGAAAAGCACTCAGTGCTGGGGTGGAAATCCCCCAAGGCTTAGCTGGGTACCCTGTGTTCTACCCAGCCAAGCAGCCCACTGCCCAGCCTGTGCCTGAGGGAAGGTGACACTCACCTGCATGGCTTCCGACACTTGGTGAAACAGCCCAGGCGGTCCGAGGAGAAGTCAACCTGAAGCTTATAGTAGCAGTAGCCTGTGGGTACAGAGAGGTTCCTGCTCTCCTAGGGCACCTCAATTTTCTCTACCCCACACCCAGGAGGCCTCCCAAGATCCCTAGGCCCCCACTGTACAGGAGCATCAGGTAGCACCACCATGATGCTTTCTTCATGAGCAGCAACACCACACAGTGTTTAAGAAATTAAGCTAAGCCAGGAAGAAAAAAACAAAACAGGACACACGCATGTAAAGACATGTAGGATACGGCAAACACTTAAAAGACAGAAAGCAAAATGGGAACAATCGTTGTGTAAGAATAAGGAGATTAGGCCGGGCGCTGTGGCTCACGCCTGTAATCCTAGCTCTCTGGGAGGCCGAGGCGGGTGGATTGCTCAAGGTCAGGAGTTCGAAACCACCCTGAGCAAGAGCAAGAGCGAGACCCCGTCTCTACTAAAAATAGAAAGAAATTAACTGGCCAACTAAAAATATATAGAAAAAATTAGCTGGGCATGGTGGCGCATGCCTGTAGTCCCAGCCACTTGGGAGGCTGAGGCAGAAGGATTGCTTGAGCCCAGGAGTTTGAGGTTGCTGTGAGCTAGGCTGACACCATGGCACTCACTCTAGCTTGGGCAACAGAGTGAGACTCTGTCTCAAAAAAAAAAAAAAAAAAAA
>CAUYRT010001682.1:0-141459 GCA_963574885.1 Lepilemur ruficaudatus
TTCCTAGGATACCTACTTGGAAATGTAAAGAGTGCTAATAAGAAACAATCTAGATTACTAGAGGAGGAAAATAAATTTTTCAAATGTTTAAATTCAAACTAAACTTTTTTTTACCCACAAAATAAAATACTGTAAATGCAAAAACTATAGACACAGTAAAATTTCATGTGTTTGCCTGGTTTTGGGGTACGGGGTGGTGGGCGTAATGAATAAGTGGAGCACAGGGGCTTGGGGGACAGTGAAACTACTCTGTATGATACTGTAATGGTGAACACAGGCCGTTCTAATCTGTTGAAACTCATAGCAGACACACGACACCGAGTGAACCTTAATGTAAACTATGGACTTTAGTTAATAATGTGTCATCATTGGCTCATCCATTATAACAAATATATCATATTATATCAAGATGTTAATAATAGTGGAAACTGTGTGTATATGGGGGGGTGAGGGAATATATAGGAACTCTGTACTTCCTGCTCATTTTTTCTATGAACCAAAATAAACTGTTCTAAAAAATAAAGTTTGTTAATTTTTTAAAAATATGCAAAAAAATCAGAATATACAGTTCTCCAAAGAAGATGTAGAAATTGCATTGCTCCAGTGGAGGCAAAGATAAAATAAAATAAAATAACAAAAGAAGATGTAGAAATGGCCAATGAACATATTTAAGGTGCTCAACATCATTAGCCATCAGAGAAAGTAGGAATTCACAGTATAATCAAGGAGGCAAGCATATAAACACAACTAACTATAGTATAGAGTAAATAATGCTATAAGAATTTTTCTCAGATTGATAAATTCTTATTGTTTTCATAATAACCATTAAAATTTACCATAATCTCCAGTAATGCTTTGAAGTTATTTTATACCATCTCTACCTAAAGTTCTCAAGTTAGAACTATCACAGACACATCTCTTAAGATTAAAAAAATAGTACGGCATGAAAACTGCATGAAAAACTTCCTTAAGCTTTAGGAGTGAGAAGGAAATTCTCATTAATTATGTCTAATAAGGAATCTGTCTGAGGAATTCAAGCCCCTAACAACCTATGAACAGAGCTACAATTTATTGACAATTTACTATGTACAAAGAATGCGCATTAATTAATGTAATCCTCATAACTACCCTTGAAATAGGAACCCCTATTTTACAAACAAGAAAGGAAACTGAGACAGTGAAAATAAGCCATTTGTCTGAGGATGAGCAACAGAGAATATAGGCCTCAAACCAGAACAGTCCAACTCTAAAGTCGATGCTAATAAATGACCACATTGTATACCCACGGAGCATATTTTGTTTTAAACAGCTGTAAGGGACCATAGTTCATGCCAGACCATCTGGCCCAGTTATACAATGGCTTTCTAAATAAGATATTTAAAAATTAATACTGATTTTTGTAAAATGACTTCAACAGAATGTCTTGATTATTCTATATTCTGTTAGTCTCAAACTCCCATCTCAGATTTCTGCTGCAAAGTTTGCAGCTCTGAGCCATTTATTTCCCAGATCCCTCTCATCAGAGTTCATTGGTATTAAGCTGTTTATTATAGTTTGTTGCTTCCTTTTATGAGCTCAACTGTGTCCCTCCCACCCACCAAATTCCTTTGTTGAAGCCCTAAACCCCAGTCCCTCAGAATGGGACTGCATTTGGAGATAGGGCCTTTAAAGAGATGAGTAAGTTAAAATGAGGCCATTAGGGTGGGCTCCAATCCAATCTTACTGGTTCTACATTACAAGAAGAGGAAATTTGGACACGCAAAGAGATAACAGGGAAGCACATGTATAGAGGAAAGATGTGAGGGCATAGTGAGAAGGTAGCCACCTGCAAGCCAAGGAGAGAGGACAGCAGAGGAAACCAACCCTGCCGGCACCATGATCTTGGACTTCCAACCTCTAGAACTGTGAGAAAATAAATTTCTGGGTGGTTGTTTAAGCCATCCAGTCTGTGGCATTTTGTTACACAGCCCTAGCAAACTAATATACTTCTTTAGCTATGAGCCCCTACAAAGGAGAGATCATGTTGTATTCAACTTTGTGTCCTTCATAATTCCTTAACATTAAGGGCACTTTTTAAATGTTCATCTTGTTATCATTATTGTCCCAAGAGTTGCTTCAAATATCTTTGTTGAGATGTAGATGATGAGACCCTACCAGACCAAACAACAATAACAACTTATTCAATTCAAAAATATTATGTATTAATGATATCTACTATGTGGTAGGTGTTTTATATGCAAAGAAAAATAAGACTCTCCCTACCCTCAAGGAACTTATTACTAGTAATCTAGAAAGACATGTAAACCACTCATTGCAATACTGTTCGATTCATTCCCATTGCTGGGGTAGGGAAGGGGGCATAGGAAGATTCACAAAGGAAGTCACAGCTTAGCAGATATTTGAAAGCTGCTTTGCTCATAGAACTATCTTCACTCATTTGTTTCATGAGACAATCACGCATCTTATCCTTTCTAAATGTATAGATGGCTCAGTGGGGGCTCATCAGCCTGTTCTACTGTAGAGTCTGCCTTCCCAGGTTGACTTGACAATAATAGTCTCACTAAAACAAGTTCCTCTAGATCCAATTGGTAATGATGACTTTTCATGAGGGTAAGAATAATTCTTCTCTGGCCACCACAACTGCTCAAGTGGAAGCACCTAGCATCTCTAAATCTGCCGTTATAACGCAGCTGGCAAGCTCAATTTAAAAAGACAACTGCCTTGCTGGTTCAAGGTTCTGTTGGCTCGGCAGGAAGGGATGTTCTGAATGCCAGTGGACTCCGAGGTTTGATGTTGATTCTGTTCTTTCTGTGTTTCTGCCAGTTATACGTTGCAATGATCTGGCGGAAGGAATGGTTAGGCCAGAGTAGTTATCATCCCAATTCAGAACTATCATTGAAGGCTTTTTAGTTTGCTGCTGCCTAAATAGCACACTTTAGTCATCTATAAAGTGAGAGGGTTGAACAAGATCATCTCAAATGTCCCTTTCTGTTCTAAAATTCTATGATTCTAATCAATAGCCTGACTTTTTTTAAAATGTGAAAGAGCCTCAAGAAACCTTTAAAATCAGTTTCTAGCTTGTTCATGCACACAATTTATTTATTCAGAATTATATTACTCAACAATAGCAGTTATACGTGATCCTAAAAACGAATTCATTCTTGAAATTAATTTTATTTCTTTTGCCCTTTGAATACTTTTGATGTTTTATTATAAAGTTTCTCAAGGTATAATCCAGTATAATATACCACATTAGTCTCAACATCTAAATATATTGTTGACAGAAAATGTATTTTTATTTATCCAAGGAATGATGCTCCTATATAAAAATTTTAGATTTTAAGAGCAAGAGCAAGACCCATCTCTATCAAAAATACTAATAGAAAAAAATTAGCCAGGCATGGTGGTAGATACCTCCCAGCTACTCAGGAGGCTGAGGAAGGAGGATTGCTTGAACCCAGGAGTTTGAGGTTGCAGCAAGTGGAGGCCCCAGATGCCACTGCACTCTACCCAGGGCAACAGAGTAAGACTCTGTCTCATTAAAATATATATATATATATATATATATGAATAAAACATAGTTGCAGCCTGCCCTGAAATTACATTGGGACAGGCAGGTAGAAAAATCAATGATATTAAAGCTCAATTTTATGATTATGCAGAAGATGTTCTGGAGGACAGACAAGGAGCACCCAGGTCATGACAAAGTGGGAATGGTCAGAAAACACTTCCAAGAGAACATAAATTCATGCTAAATCCCAACAGGTAAAATACAGAATTCCAAGCAGGTAAGAAAAACATAAACAAGGGGGTTGATATGGGTTAATAACCACCATAAACAAGGTACAGAAACATGAAATTACCTGGCTATCAGGATGTTTTTAGTTGCATGTAGCCCTACACCCCAGGTATTTGTGGGAAGGTCAATGTCATTTCCTCTGGGCTCCATATAAAATGCAGTTTGCAAACTTCCCTGAACAAGCTCTTCTTGTGTAAATCCAGGTGTAATTAATAGTTATCAACAGACCAGCATGCCTCAGGCGTTTTTACCTGTTATTTCATTTATTCTCCAAGACATTTTAAAAAGGCTCTTTCCCAGCAACTAGTAGCACATCAGGGTGTGTGACTGCAGGTGGCAGCCAGACACAGCAGAAGATATGGCGGGCAGAGGAAAGATTTGTCTTTTACTTCTATCACCAGCCTTTTTTCTGGAAGGAAGAGGAGGATCAAGCTGATTTAATATATTGGATACATGGTCTGATCAACCATGACTTATTTTTAGGTCTCAATCTCCCCTCATTTGCAGGACATTTAAATACAGTTTGTGGAAATGTTATGTGCAAAGCTGTGCATAGTGGTGACTTAGTTTCTCACTCCTTTGCCTCATGCAATACCTTATAGTTACCCTGACACCAAAGCCTAGGAGTAAAGAACTAGAGAATCTACGGCCACTGCCTCTGCTCTCCAAAATCATAAGATCCCATGTGGATCATAACAACATATGAAATAATGGCCATAAGCACCAACCGAATGAATATTTGTTAAATTCAAAAAGAAATAATATATTTATATTGTTTACCAAAAGATCCTCTAGGCCACTTTTTACAAAAACACAAAAACCACTTTGCCTTATATTTAAGCTATAATCTCAAGCTTAAATCCTAAATGTGTTTTTGAATTTCATTTTGAATGAGTCAATGTCTCTGGGAACACCCAATAATGCCAATATGCCAGCGTAATAGCTAAAGAAACTTTCTCGCAAAGTAACATACTAAAACCAAAATAGTTAGCTTCTAGACAGAAAATCTACTATGTTTTTAACTTCTACATACTAGATATATGACATGACTCAAGAACAACTATTGATTAAATTTATGTCTTACACCATTGCCACTATTCTCACTATATTTAGGACCTTCAGAACATGTCTACACAGACATCATAAATAACATACATTTCCTCTCCCTGGTGCATTTCCAGATACAGAATATTAGATTACAAACACAAAATTAGAAACACGTTCAAAATAAAGAGACCATCCAACTGCCCAATTTGTCAGGTATAAACTTGTTGTGGTTGTCTATCAATGTTAAAAGGGGGAATTTTCCAAAAAAAAGAAATAAAATTAATAAACAGATAAAATCTTCAACTTCAAAGAAAGATAATTAGAATAACAATAAATAGCATTTTATTAGTAAAAAACTATTATTAATAATGAGTCGTTTTAGCTTTTCAATGTGCTCTTTCTTTGAGAAATTGCCCCTTCCCTGTTCCAGTGATCTTGGTGGGGTTAATAACCACACCTGTCCTGCCCTCTCCCTCCCTGAGTGAACACACCATGCAAGTCTGGTCAGAGTCCTTCCTCAGAACGGATATATGATCAAAAGTGGGAAGTTCTCTCTTTCCCCTGACATTGGACCAACACAAGCCTGGAGCTCCTTGTGGGTCAACTTCTCCATTTGCGTGCAAGAAGTCCATTTTTAGTAGTAGTGAAGAAAGCAACACATAGTGGAAAGCAAAGGGAATATATAGTGAAAGGGAGAAAGAGATCTAATCTAGTAGTAGTATTGATGCTACTTAATAAAGCCTGAATTAAGCCCCTATTTTTCCCCTAGTACATGAATCTGTAAATTCCCTTTTTCCTTAAAAACAGCTTAGGTTAGATTTCTGTTATTTGTGATCAAAGAGTACTGACATAATGCCCCATTCCTGCCAATTTTAGTGACAATATTCATTATTATAGAGAGTAACTGTGCATATGTATTACTATTAGGTTTTCTTTTGGTTTCATGCAGCAGAAATATGTCTACAGTTGCTTAACTAAACATAGATTATTTATTCATGTAACAAGAATTCCAAAGAAAGGAGTCCAGAGCTGGTGCAGATGTTCAAAAAAGTCACAAGCTCTTTCTAGCTTCCTGTTCTACCACTTTAACTTACAGCTTCTGTCCTCAAAGTTGCAAGAAAGCTGCTCTACTTGCAGTCAGGAAGAAGAAAGGAAAGGAAAAGAGGAAAAGTTGTGTTCCAGCTGAACGTGTTTCTTTTAACTAATAAAACAAAAATGTTTCTGGAAGCTGAATCCAGCAACTATCATAGACCAGTACTCAGTCATATGGACACATCCATGTGCAAAGGAGTCTGAGAAAGCAAAGTTTTTCATAACAAGTCACATTCCTACCAAAAAAAGTCTTTTATTAATGAAAGTAAGAAGAGATATTGGGTACAAAAGTACATGTTCTGGCTCAATGGACTTACAAATTGGTACGACATTTATGAAAAGCAATTTGGACTTAATACGTAGATTTCACACCTGGTGATCTAATAATTCCACTTCTGGGAGTTTATTCTTAAATAATTGAAAATATGAAAAAGCTATAATAACAAAGATAAATTGATGATCTTAAAAACAGAAAAAAATCTGCATAACAACCTAAATATCCAAAAATAAGGAAGTTGGTTGGTCTGAGTGCAATGGTGTTTACAACTAATTGATCACAACCAGTTACAGATTCCTTTGTTCCTTCTCCACTCCCACTGCTTCATTTGACTGCATTTAAATAAATAAATATTAAAAAAACAAAAATAAGGAAGTAATTATAAAAATTATAGTAAGCTTGCAGAGTATGTATTGTATAGGCATTAAAAATTGTAATTCTTAAGACTATGAAATAATATGAGGACATATTTATGATATAATGTTTAGTAAAAATACAGACTATATAATTTTATACACTTTATATATGTGTGGTTTTTTTAGAGATGGGGTCTCACTCTTGTTCCAGCTAGCTAGTCTTGCACTCCTGAGCTCAAACAATCCTCCCACCTTGGCCTCCCGGAGTGTGAGGATTATAGGCATGAGCCACTACACCCAGCCAACATGATTTTATATCAACTAAAATTTTGCATACATCAAGAATTGCAGGCTGGGCGCGGTGGCTCACTCCTGTAATCCTAGCACTCTGGGAGGCCTAGGCGAGAGGATCGCTCAAGGTCAGGAGTTCAAAACCAGCCTGAGCAAGAGCGAGACCCCGTCTCTACTAAAAATAGAAAGAAATTAATTGGCCAACTAAAAACATATAGAAAAAAATTAACCAGGCATGGTGGCGCATGCCTGTAGTCCGAGCTACTCGGGAGGCTGAGGCAGTAGGATCGCTTGAGCCCAGGAGTTTGAGGTTGCTGTGAGCTATGATGATGACACTGCACTCTAGCCAGGGCAACAGAGGGAAATTCTGTCAAAGAAAAGAAAAGAAACAAGAGAAGAGAAGAGAAGAGAGGAGAGGAGAGGAGAGGAGAGGAGAGGAGAGGAGAGGAGAGGAGAGGAGAGGAGAGGAGAGGAGAGGAAAGGAAAGGAAAGGAAAGGAAAGGAAAGGAAAGGAAAGGAAAGGAAGAAAAAAAATACAGGCAAACAGGAAATATTAAATTACACCATAATGATGCAATCAGCAGACTAAGAGATATTTTACAGAAAAGATGACACTGTTTCTCAACAAATGTCTCAGTTGCAAAGAAAATAAAAGGAGAGAGAAATCAGATGGAAGAGAAATCTATAGACTAAAAGAGACCTTAAAGACTTACCAACCAACTTCAATAACACCAGCACTGGACCACCAAACAGACACCATTAGCTTTTTTTGGTTTTGGGCTGTGTTTCAGCACTTCATCTTTATCCAACCATTGAGCTGAACATTTGCGATTGTCAAAAAGAATCCATTTTTTATCACACGTAACAATACGGTGTAGAAATGGTTCGCCTTTCTGTCGCAACAGCAAAGAAAGGCAAGCTTCGAGACGATTTCTCTGCTGACACTCGTTTAATTTATGCGGTACCCATCAATCCAGCGTCTTTACCTTGCTGATTTGTTGCAAATGGTCCAATATTGTTGGAATAGTAACATCAAACCTTGCTGCTAATTCACACATAGGTTGAGCTGAATTCGCTTCCTTCTACTACTCTCTGCTCATCATTATCTACCTTGGTCTCAGGTCGCCCATGTGGCTCATTTTCAAGATTAAAATCACCAGAATGGACCTTCTCAAACCAAACATACTGTGCATTCATTAGCCGCATCCTTCCCAAACACTTCATTGATATTTCGAGCTGTCTGCACTGCATTGGTTCCACGACTGAACTCATATTTGAAAGTAATTTTTGACTTATTTATGGTTTCACAAAAATTGCTCTAAAAAATGTAAAAGATAATCATGAGCCAAAATATGCGTTTGCAAGACTGAGGATGTACCTTCACAATAAAAATAAAACAAGAAGTGTCAAAGTAAAAAGTCAGAGATACCAACTGTCAAACTTAGTACTTACAGAAATCAAACATTTCACACTCAATAACCTAATAATTAGGAAACAACTGGGGAAATTTGGACCCTGGATGAGAAATAATTATTATCAAATTACTATTACCATTTGATGAAAGGAATAACACAAGTTATTATTTATTGGGAATCGACCATGTGCTCAACAACATTCGAGGTACCGGACTTTCAGCATCTCATTTAATTCTCACAACAACCTTGTGGGTAGTAGCTATTGGTCTCATCTTTCACTAAGGCCCCTGAGGCATGAAGCACATTTCCCAAGGCCATTCAGCTAGTCAGCCATCAAAACTTGTGAACACCTACGACATACACATTTCACTCACTTGCTGTTACAGCAAAGCATTGGCTTCAGCCAAAGTGCTTAACAGCAGCAGAATATTCGATTGATAAGTTACGGCAGATTCTCTCAGGGGGGTATCATGGAGTAATTTAAGATGATAGTTATGAAGACTTTGTAGCAATTTAGAAGCATGTTTATGATTAAGCAATCACAAAGTCTTATATGTATTCTAATTTTAACTATATTTTAAAAATACACATGGCCAAATATTGAAAGGGAACAGGGTGAAATGACAGGCACTGTTTTAGGGTGACTTGAATACATTTTATTTGCACTTTGCAGTTTGGTCTTTTTCTTCTTCTTCTTCTTCTTCTTCTTCTTCTTCTTCTTTTTTTTTTTGAGACAGAATCTCACTCCGTTGCCAAGAGTAGAGTTCCATGGCGTCAGCCTAACTCACAGCAACCTCAAACTCCTGGGCTCAAGTGATTCTCTTGCCTCAGCCTCCCGAGTAGCTGGGACTGTAGACTACCATGACACCCAGCTAATTTTTCTATTTTTAGTAGAGACGGGGGGTCTCGCTCTTGCTCAGGTGGGTCTTGAACTCCTGACCTTGAGCGATCCTCTCGCCTCAGCCTCCCAGAGTGCTAGGATTACAGATGTGAGCCACCATGCCCTACCTGCAGTTTGTTCTTTAATGTTAGGTTACTGTTACAATACATAAACATACAGAAAATATTTTCTAACCTATGTTTTATTTCTTTAGGATTTCACTTTCTTTTTAAGTAGTGTATTTGTTTCTTGTTGCTACTGTAACAAATTGCCAAAAACCACACAAATTTATTGTCTCACAGTTATAGAGGTCAAAAGTCCAAAATAAGTTTCATTGGCCTAAAATCAGCAGGTCTGCGATCCTTCTGAAAGCTCAGGGGAGAGACAGTTCCTTGCCTCCTCAAGCATCTGGTGGCTGTCCACATTCCTTGGCTCGTGGCCTCTTCCTCCGTCTTCAAAGAAAGTGGTGTAGTGTCGTCACACCACGTTCTCTGGCTCTGACCCTCCTACCTCTCTCCTAAGGACCCTAGTGATTATGTTAGGCCAACCCAGCTCATCCGGCATAGTCCGTCCATCTGGAGATCCTCCACTTGATCACATCTGCGAAGTCCCTTAACATGCAAAGTAACATATCCAGAGGTTCCAGGGATTAGGACATGGCCACGTCTGAAGAGGGCAGTTTGCTGCCTGCCACAGGTAGATCACCCCACAGTCTGCTCTGGGCTCACATGTTGTGGCCACTGTGTGTCCCTGCGTGATGCTTTCCAGGTAAGATGGCTAAGACCTGTGAGACAAGGTCTTAATCACATGGGGAAATGAACTAAAGATGAACAGTGAGGAACACAGACATTGTAACAGTGCGGGGACGGGCGAGCAGCCAGTGCGCGACCCAGAGCAGCACGGGGTCTTGGAGCTCGCTCGAGGGCAGAGTCGGTGCTTCCTGGGGAGCAGCGGGAATGGGCTGCTGATAGGCATGGGGTTCACAAGAGAAGGCTGACTCCTGGCAGGTGTTCGGGAGCCCTGCCCAGGTTAACTGAGGCTGAGCAGTTTGTCAGACAGACAAATGCCACTCTCCCATAGCTGCAGGTATCACAGCACCAAGGCCTCTTGGAGTGAGGCTTATGAAGCAGGAACTGGGGCTTTCTTACAGTTACCCAGTGGCTGATGGAAACGTGACAGAGACCCTCAGTGCTTGAGGCTTAGAAAGCCTTGGAGACAGGAAATCCTCAGGGAAGCACACCACCGCGATGGGACCGCTGACGCAGCAATAACTGACACGTGGAAGTGTTAGGCCGTCTGGGGAGCCAGCACCACGGCTCGGCTCCAGCCCGTGTAGTAGCCGCACTTGCGCCTCCAAATCTTCTCGGGGTCCCTGCGGTGACGAAAGGGGTCTCCTGGCCTCCTCTCCTCCCCATGCCTCCGTCTCGGAGCCTGCGTTCCCTGACCCAGTCCGGTGAAGGCGTTGCCTTGCTCTTCCACCGGGGCTGCCCATGCCAGGGCGCGTCACCTCTTTCCCTTGACTTCCTCCAATACACACCCTCACAGGCTGGAGCGTGAGGCTCAGCAAAGAACTACGGCAGCCAAACTCTAAGCATCTTCCGGTGAGGGGGTGGTCCTTTCTGTTCTTAGAGGTCATGTTCTCAGTGACCTCCCTGCCATGCCATCAACACCCCCGTCTCTTACTCTCTGTTTTCCGCCCCCTACTCTTGGGTTTCCTCTCGCCCCAAACTTAGTTCACTTTTTAATGCAGGAGGGTTCATCTCCACCCCACCTACATGGCTCTGGACCTACCACTGCACAACTGAGGATTCGGGATGGTGCCCTGCCACCCAGCTCTGGCGGGTGCTACCTCTGCACAGCAACAGAGAACTAGAAACAGGTGTGGAAATGTGACCTCTCTTTTCGCTCTCCCTCTAGCATCTGCAAGAGAAAAGGAGACTCCCTGTCTGAATTTACTCCATATACTTTAAGGCAGTCTGGGTTTTAAATAATGATTCTTCACCTCACATTACATAGCTAACAAGGTAGGGAAAGCACCAGTTTATGGACCAAAATTCCCAGTTGCCAGTCCCAGCGTTGCCAAGTGACCTTGGGCTCGTCACTTCACTTCTTTGTGGCTTGGTGTTCTTACTGGTAAAGGGCCACAGTTCTGTCTCACGGAGCTGTTGTGGTGCTTGAATGGGAAACATCCAGAAATCTTTGGGAGTGGCAAGAGGGCGTGTATAAATAGGGAACTGTGGGTTATTATTAGCTGGGAAACTACTGTCTATGCAGTCGGTGATCAGTCAACAGAGTAAGCTGTTGGTTGGTTGGCCGGTTGCTGGCGGAGTGAGGAGGAAAGCCAAAATGGGTCGCCGCGCGGCCAGTGCCGCTCGTTTGAGAGTCGGCTGTCCTGCAGCCACGGCAGATGGACCACGCGATGCAGGGGGTCCGGGGCAACTGTAGGCAGTCCTGAGAGGCAAATGACATTTTCCACAGCCTTAGGGAAAAAGAAGAGAGTGACAGTGCCACTGCGGGACCCATGGGAGTTGGCCAGGCCTTCCTTAGATGAAACTTCTTACTCTTTCATGGCAAAGCCAAGCATAGACTGGTAAAATACAAAGTGATGTTCCTTTTTGTTTGGGGTCACTTTTTATTGACTGCTAAAAATTGTATTGCTGTCTATAACTTAGCACGACCCATGTCCCGGGTTTCCTGGTTTCTTTGTCGTCATTGCTTCAGTCTGTTCATCTGTTTGTTTTTGCTTTAATGAATAGATTAAAACAATGTCTTGATAATGCAAGTCCTATGAGATGCTTCTTCAAATAAAGGATCCCATGACAAATTAAGTTGGGAAATTGACTGTTTCCATTGAAGAACCATAGTGCAAATTTGCATTTTAGAGCTCCTAACACATCCTGAGGCAAAGAGACATGTCGAACTTCATTGAAGCCCTTTTTTTCCACAAAAGAACATTTCTGAACCAATAGAAATAGTTTGCAAACAAGATTTGAGGACTGCTGCTTTGCTGGGCATTTCTATTTGCCTGCAGGTGTGTTTGCGCCTTAATCATGCCTCCCGGGGCCTAGAGGGGCAGCTGAGTCCCTGGCCTTCTGGCTTCTCTGCATCCAGCCAATGGAGAGCCGGGTCAGGGAATTTATTTCCCAGACTCCCCCTCAGGTTGCTTTCTGTTGCTACCCCCCTAGGCAACGATGGCCTTCCATACAGTCATTTTCTCCAGGGGCCAATAACCCATCCTTCTTTTTACCCCTGGCCTGAAGCCAGGAGCACAAAGCAGGTGGTACCAGCTCTCCAAGGTCGCTCACGGGATTCCTGCCCCGTCCCTGGGCAGTTTCCCTTAACTATGCCCACACCTCGGTAAGTCATCCCTTTCAAAACACTCTCCTTAATTACTCCACGAGCATATGCTCCCCTTCTCCTGCCAGAACCCTGCTTTCAATCCATGAGACGATAGTAAAAAAGTCTAGCATGGTGACACAAGGGAAATACTTTCAAAATCTGGTTAATAGCCAGTTGCAGTTAGAATCCTGTAAGATATGTAAAAGAGAGCATAGATTGCCGGTGTCATATTTAGATCCCTGCAATGGCTCAGCCTGATGTCACTGGGCCATTAGTCCCTGTCCTGACTCATCATGCATTACGATCTCATAGCTTCAAAAAGGGCTTTGACAAAGCCAGGGCCACAAGTGCCCAGCCATATCCTTAACTATTGACAAAGACTTCCAGTTCCTTCCAGGATATTCAGAATTCTAAGTTAGAACACCAGTTGGGAAACTCAATTTTTAAAAAAGTAGTTTTAAAGCCAAATGCCAGTGTAATGAAAGACATCTGCAGTGGGTTCCCCTTTATAAATGGACTTCTCATGTGATTCCTTGCCAGGAGTTTTGAAGACTAATAAAAAAGCAAATTTACTAGATATGTCCCTGAATAGGTTCATGGTTCATGGCTATGACCCATGTACTGAATGTCTACTGATGCAGGTACTGTGAGTGCTAGGGCCAGGGAGCTGGTGGGAGGAGAAATAGAAATGAATGAAATTGAAAAATTGACAGTGTCATTAAAAGAAAATACATGCTCTCAAATTTGAGCCTACGGAGCATAAAAATAGTCCTTATAACAGTTTAGCTACCTAATAGAGACATAAATAAAAAACTATTTCTACGTTAGTGTGAGGCTCGGTTTTGTGTGTCTGCCCACCTGTGCTCGTATCTGTGTGTCTATGTGCACGCAAAAAATGAACAAGTTTAGAAATAACATGAAACAAGGAAGAGAGCATTTTATGTTTGGAGTTAATTAGCTACATGAGAATAGGTGAATTATTAATCTAAGATTCCTTCACCTGAAAAAATGGGCATAAATGAGATATATCACATAAGTAGGAAGACGGTCACAATTCTTGTGAAAATTCAGCAAAATAAGATAAACAAAGGAACCTGGGCTGAGCGGGGATGTAGGAGGAACTCATTAAATGTCAGCTCTCCTCTCTTCCTTCAGACAAAGAAGAGGCTCTGAAAGCTATTTCTAGTTTGTCTGTAGAGGCTTGGTGGAGAAAGTGAGACTTTAAAAGGCTTTTGACTAACAAAGGGGAGGGGCCGGCAGAAATCATGGCATTTTCATGTACTAAGGGGGGAAAATGAGAAAACTGAAAAAAAAATCAATGTCCATATGAAGGTCAAGCAATCCATTCTATTGCCTCTAGAGAGAATTAAAGTAGTCTAGAAAACATTTTCTTGTCTAAAGAAATTTCTAGGAAAGTATTAATAGCTCCATGACCTACCTAGGTAATGTCTTCTAGAGCGACTCCAATTTTATATTTAAACTCTTACATTCAAGCACTTCTCTCTACTTTTTAATATAGATTTCTCACCTGCAATTTCGGTTCCACTGCCCCACTCCCAAGCTTATGCCCCCTGAGATGGCATAAATTTACCCAAACTTCATCCCATGGCATTCTCTACCTACTTTTAGGCCATGATTTGTACGCCTTTTTTCCAATCTTCAAGGAAGAGTTATGAAGGTACCAGACTGACATGGGAAGGAGACTTTGGAAATAAATTCAGCTTAGGTCCAGGTAAACTTTAAAACTCACCTGGAGGCCGGGCGCAGTGGCTCACGCCTGTCATCCTAGCACTCTGGGAGGCCGAGGTGGGCGGATCGCTCAAGGTCAGGAATTCGAAACCAGCCTGAGCAAGAGTGAGACCCCATCTGTACTATAAATAGAAAGAAATTAATTGGTCAACTGAAAATATATAGAAAAAATTAGCCGGGCATGGTGGTGCATGCCTGTAGTCCCAGCTACTTGGGAGGCTGAGGCAGAAGGATAGCCTGAGCCCAGGAATTTGAAGTTGCTGTGAGCTAGGCTGACGCCATGACACTCTAGCCTAGGCAAAGAGTGAGACTCTGTCTCAAAAAAAACAAACAAACAAAAAAAAAACAACTCACCTGGAAAAGAATTGATGCTTTGTTTAGAAGAGTTGGAAAGCCTCCAAAGCCAATCCACATGTCTTCCATGGTCATTTGTGTGGAAGATGGGGGTGTCTGCAGACTTCTCGATTCCTCAGGGACCACACGCCTCTGCAACAGCCCATGCGTCTCACCTCTGATAACTGCAAATGCTGTTATATCCATACCCAAAACGTCATTTTTAAAAAGGTGACAATTCATTTCCAAACCACAACACAGTTTATTGATCAGGAAGGGACAGTGCCACTCCGTAAACTTGCAAGAGCCTGGGGAAGAGCTGGTAGAGAAGGGCTTCCTTGTTGGTTTCCTGGGGCAGGGCCCTGTGGACCATGGTGGTTATTATAGGGCACAGGGTGGGGCCCTCTGGGCTGAAGATGATAGGAAAGGTGCTGCCCTAACTACTGGATTTTATTGGGATGATACTGGAGTTGTGGTTATCACCATCTGTTGGAGTTCATTAGCTAGACCTCATAAATGGAGGGCTAGGACTCTAAAGGGAAATGGGGATATTACAGACAGTCCGAAGCCTTTTAGTGGAATCAGGAAAGTCATGGAAAGCTTCCCTGGGAAGGTGACATCTCAGCAGAGACTCAAGTTGGTGGAGTTTATCTCAGCCAAAAGCTAAAGATTGCAATCCCACTTCCAGCATGATCCACCAGGTTAGTGCTTCTCAAATTTTGAGTATCCACATCACCTGGTGATCTCGTTTAAATGCAGATTCTGATTCAGTAGAACTTGGGGGCTCAGAGATTCTGCATTTCTAAAAAACTTCCCAGTAATGCTACTGGTCCAAAGATTACTCTCTGAGTTATTAATAACAAGGCGCTAGATGACCTTCTGAAGTACTCAGCTTCCTGTGCCTCAGTTTTCCAGTCTCTAAAATGGGCTTCCAAGCATTGGAGAAACATGAATATGGATTCATCCATAGCATATTTAGACCTATCACACTACTGACCAAATAATTGCTGATTAATTAATATATTTTGTGGGGAGGGAAAGGGAAGATGGAAGATGCCTAGAAGACTTACCAGATTGCTTTTCCTTATATCCTATCAGTTTTTTCTTTATCTAAAGATTTTTTAAAAATCCTTTTCCTACTTCAGTTTTTATACTATTATTAGCCAAATGACAGCTCCTAAAGCAGCATGTGTTATACAAAGGAGCTGAATTATTAAAACAAATTCTTCAGCTAAAAATGCACATGCTGTTGGTAATTTTGGAGGTTAACCGATTTACTAACACATGTCATAATCTACGAGCAAAGGCAGGGCCTGTGTGTACTGACTTGATAACTAAGTGACAAACATTGTCTATCATGCAGCCTTCTTGCTATAATTAGTTTTCTGCTTAAACAGCATAACATTCATCTCAAAATTGCAATATTTATAGTTGCAATCACACAGATGTTAAATTCAGGGGCTTCGTGAAATTTACTGTGAAATTTACCAGTTGTACCTTGACATCTTGGTTTTTCACAGTGTCTCATCAAGAGTCTGAAAGTCAGGGTGTGGGAGAAGTTTTGAGAAAGCTCCCATGACTCAGGCAAACAAAAATGTAGGCTGGGTTTATTTCACATATGTAACAAAGCTCAAGCCAAATTCAGACCAAGTAGATGGCACCACTGTTGAAGGGAAATTACATATTCCATTGATTGGCTCACCAGAACTATTCTCTTTGAGAACATCTTGTTCATTTTCTACTTTTCAGGACATTTAGGATCTTTCTGAACATTCCCAGTTCTAACTTCTGGCTGATTATTCCTGCCATCTAATTCATACTCAGAATCATTCCTTAGCAATTTTGTTGTATGAGAGTAAGACGTGTGTATGCACTTCGGCGAGAAGACACATTCTTCCTTATTTACTGAGCTTCTACTACGTGTTAGGAGACCTGAAAGGCCCAGAGCATATAGTGGTGAGTGAAACAGACATGTGTTCTGCCTTCCTGGACTTTTTGGTCTAGTGAGGGAGGCAGAAACTACACAAGCAAACAAATAAATCATTACATCAGCAGGGTTCAGTGCTTGGGAACAGAGCAGGGGAGAGGGGGCTTGGACTCCTTCCAATGGTCAGGAAGGATCTGGCTCAGGAGGTAGCATCTGAACCTAAATCTGAAGAATAAGAGGAAGCAACTACGCAATGGTAGGGAACAGTGTTCTCGGCTGAGGGAACAGCATGTGCAAAGACCTGGAGTGTTTAAGAAACTGAAACAGGTTAATATATGCTTCTTAATATCCAAAAATAATTTCTGAAGAGCTTAATGTTCCTGTTAAGTCAAAATACAGTAGGTAGAGATATACAGAGGCAGCTGTGTGGTGTGGCGGCTGAGAACATACACTCTGCAGGCATACCACTGCCTGGCTCTGCATGCCGCTCCCCCGGTGCCCTGTGCAGATCCGTAAATCTCTCCCTGCCTCGGTATCCTCACCTGTAAAACAGAGAATAATCACCGTCTGCACCTCATAGAGGTGTTGTGAGAATAATGACGTACAAGTTAATACTTGTCTGGCACACAGTGAGCACTTTGTGTTAGCTCTTATCACAAACAAGTTATTAGGACATAAGAAGAATGCGAAGCACCACATGCACTCACCAGCAAATTGGTCTCACTGATCAGCACCTAAGCGCACACATAGGAACAACATTTATCGGGCGCCAGGCAGATGGGACGGGGAGGGGATGGGTGTGTACATACATAATGAGTGCAATGCGCACCATCTGGGGGATGGACAGCTTGAGGCTCTGACTGGGGGTGGGGAGAGGGCAACACACGTAACCTAAACATTTGTATCCCCATAATATGCTGAAATAAAAAAGAAAAAGAAAAATGTGACAAGAACTACAACAGTGGCAAGGAAAAGTGCTACGAAAGCAGAGGTGGGAAAAGTGGAATTTCCATGGGCGGATATCAGTGAAAACAATTGCGGTTGAGGTAGCTGTTGGACTGGATTTTGAAGGATGGAGAGAATTTCCGTGTCTAGAGTGGTGAAAGCAAAACCAGCCACTGAGGGGTCTTTCTTCGCTTCTCTTTTCCCTCATCTTCCACCTCCAATTGACCATCAAGTCCTTTGCCTGTCACCCACCTGCCGATGGTGACGCCATCCGTGGCTGTGGCTGGCCCTTTGCCGTCACAGTCTCGTCTCCGGCGCCGGCACGCTGGGCACGGCGCTGTGTAGAAGCTGCCCCCGGGCGCGCGTGTCCCCGATCCCATGCCCGGGCCCTGGCTTTTGGCACATGCTTTGGGACTGCGCCGCTGTCCGCGGTTGCTCCCCTCTGCATCCACCCAGTCCGACAAGGGAGACAAGCCGCTCCAGGGGTTTCCAAAGAGGGAATTTAACGCAGGAGTTGGTTTGCAGGGGACAGAAGAGTGAAGAGGCCAAGAGGGGCCTTAGGCGATCCCAGGGTTAGCATCTGCAGGAAGAGTCACCACTCCTAGGGCTGGGAGGAGGCTGGGCAGTCAGACCAGGACCCGAAGCAGCACGAGCCGCCTGGCAGGAAGGAGGCTGAGGAGGCAGAGGGGGTGAGACTGGCTTCTGCCAGTGCATCCCAATGGCCCGTCTATCTGGAAGCCAATTGTCACGGAGCCCTGGGGAATGTGATTCCCGTGACACAGGCAGGGCCAGGAGGGGTGGGAGGTGGGGCTGGGAGCAAATAAGCAAACTGTGGGCGCCCCTCTGATTCTTCCCCCATGCATGGCCACCAGAGCGTTCTTTCTAAAACGCGGATCTAACCTTGTTGTTCTCCTAAATGTAATCAGAACCGCTCTTCATCGTTGCCTAAAGCTGCGATCCCCAACCCGGGCCGCTGACTGGTACCTGTCTGTGGCCTGTTACTGACCCTGGGGGCAGAGCTCTGCTTTCCCCAAATCCCACCCACCGCCTGTCTCCTGCCCCTGGAAAAACTGTCTTCCATTAAACCCAGGCACGGGCTGCCCGGTGTGGGGGTGGGCGGCTCGCATCGCCACCTGAGCTCTTAGCCCCCCAGCTCCACCTCGTTGGTGGAAAAATTGTCTTCCTTGAAACTGGTCCCTGGTGCCAGAAAGGCTGGGGACCGATAATCTAAAACGTAAAGACCAAACTCTGCAGAGATTTAAAAAAAAAAAAAAAACAGCAATAGAAATATGGTACCTTAAAGGCTGGTCAGAGAGGACTCTCTGAGAACACCACTCCACGGTAAGACCCGGCGGCCCCAGGAGAGGCCTGAGCTCACCCATCTCTACGTGCAGGTGGGACTGAGCATGCTCCAGCACTTGAGGCTTGTCCTGTTGGGAATGGTCCCCAGAGTCATCACCAATGGAAACATACTATGCATGTTCAAATCACGATTAATGCTTTTGAGGTGCTTTCAAAGCATCCTCTACTTCTATCCTCACAACAGGTAGAAGGGACATCATCATACTTCACTAATTGTAATTAGGGAGCACATGAGGCTACGGGAACGTGAAATGACAAAACTGGGGCTCAGAACTGGCCAGTGATGGGCATCCCTGGAACCTGGGGGCCTTTATTCCTAGTCGGAGGCCATTTCCACCAGACCCAAGGGCCAAAGCCTCGGGTCTCAAACCCTTAAAAAGTCCTAGAAATCAGGTCTGGACCCTTGCAAGGGGTTTTCAATGAACAAAATGTTAATCAGAGATCACACAATAAGGTAAATTTGTTTGCTAAGTTAAATGTGAGATTGATTTTTGTTTTCCATTGAACTTCAGTCCTCTTAGCTTGGTGACTAAAATTACCAGTGAGAAAAATTGATTAAATTTATCTGATGCGAAAAGAATAAGCTCCAACACCTGGGAAATGAGGAGGGCACGGGGCGGAGAGGGAGAAGGCTGGGGATTGTTAGGATTCTTGATCCCGTCCTCTATTTGTAGCCCTGCATAAAGTTCTCTGTGCTTTGTTTATTGGCTAGACTTTTTCTATCAAGAGTGGGTCAGATGAATTTAGAAAGAAAATTATGAATTGGGGATAAGATAAAGAGAGCTTAAAAATAAACTTAGATAAATTGGTGCAAACTCTCAGTAGGGCAATTTGACATCTCTATCAATATCCCTAAAAATGTGCCTTGCCTTTGAGCCAGCAGTGTCACTCTTGGGAATTTATCCTAAACAAATAAATCATGGTTATCCACAAATATATAGAAGAATGCTTATTGAATCACTAATTATGAAAGTGATAAATTATATATAATTTAAATGTCCAATAACCAGAGTTCTTTAAATAATCTGTGGTACATTCTTACAACAGAATTCCATGAGTTCATGGAAAATGGTGACATAGGAGGAAATGTTCATGTAAGATGTCAAGAAATCAAAGCAAATTATGAAACTTTGTACTTCTTTTAAAAACGTATTACATCTAATTGTTAACACTGGCCGTCTATGGGTACTGCAATTATGAGTGATTACATTTTCTTTTTCTTTTTTTTTTCATTTTGCTTATTATATATTTTCTAAACTCTCTACACTGAGTTTGATTTGATTATCTTGATTTTTTCAAATTTTCAATGCATATGTTAATGTTATGATAATGCTGAATTATTTTTTAAATCAGGTTTGTTAAGGTATATTCTGAATATACAGAAAAATTTACTTTTTCTTATATAAGCCTATACATTTGATGAACATATACAACACAATCAAAATATTGATATTCTATCATCCCAAAAATATCCTCTTGAGTCCCTCTGTAATTAATTCCCTCACCACTGTCAGTTGAGCCCTTGGCAATCATTGATCTATTTTTTTTCCCCTATAGTTTTACCTTTTCCAAAATGTCATATAAATGAAATCATATAGCGGGCAACCTTTTGAGTCTGGCTTCTTAAACTTAGCATAAAACATATGAAATTAATTCATATTTTTGCAGGAATCAATAGTTTATGGTATGGATTAACTATAATTTATATATCCATTCTTGAGTTGATGGACATTTGAGTTGTTTTTCAGTTTTTTTTAATTATGAATAAAGCTACTGTAAATACTCTCAGACAGGGTTTGGTCGTTTTTGCTTCATGTATTTTTCATAAATACTTAGAAATGGGATTTCTGGGTCATATTCTAAGTGTCTAACTGTGTAATAAATAGTCACACTGTTTCCCAATGTGGCTGCACCATTTTGCAGCACTTGCTCTGCAGCTTTGCCAGCACTGGGTAATGCCAGATTTTTGCTTGTTTATTTGTTCCTTTTTAAAGAAAAAAATTTTTAAAGCCTATTCTGATAGGTATGTAGTGGTATCTTGTGGTTGTAATTTGCATTTCCTTAATAACAAATGATGTTGAGCATCTTTTCACATGCTTTTTTGCATCAATATCTCTTCTTAGGTGAAAAATCTGTTCAAATCTTTCACTCATTTTTAGAAGGATTGTTTGTTTCCTTATTTCTGAGATACAAAAGAGTTCCTTATTTGTTCTAGATAAAAATCTCTTGTTAATATGTGATTTGTATGTTGGCGTGGATGCGGAGAGATAGGAACAGTCCTACACTGCTGGTGGGACTGCAAACTAGTGCAACCTCTGTGGAAAGCAATATGGAGATACCTTAAAGCCATACAAGTAGAGCTACCATTTGATCCAGCAATCCCATTACTGGGCATCTACCCAAAAGAACAAAAGACACTCTATAAAAAAAAAACTGCACTCGAATGTTTATAGCAGCACAATTCGCAATTGCAAAGTTGTGGAAACAACCCAAGTGCCCATCAATACATGAGTGGATTAATAAAATGTGGTATATGTATACCATGGAGTACTATTCAGCTATAAGAAGCAATGGTGATATAGCACCTCTTGTATTTTCCTGGATAGAGCTGGAACCCATTCTACTAAGTGAAGTATTGCAAGAATGGAAAAATAAGCACTACATGTACTCACCAGCAAGTTGGTTTCACTGATCAACACCTAAGTGCACATATAGGAATAACATTTATTGGGCGTCGGGCAGATGGGAGTGGGGAGGAGGGGATGGGTATATACATACATAATGAATGCAATGCGCACCATCTGGGGGATGCACATGCTTGAAGCTCTGTCTCTGGGAAGGAAAGGGGGTAAAGGCAACAAACATAACCTAAACATTTATACCCCCATAATACGCTGAAATAAAAAAGAAAAAGAAAAAAAATATGAGATTTGTAAATATTTTCTCCCAATCTGTGGGTCATCTCTTAACAGTATTTTTCAAAGAACAGAAATTCTTAATTTGGATAAAGCCCAAGTTATTAATTTTTTATCAATTATACTTTTGTGTAGTAGCTAAGAAATCTTTACCTACCCAAGGTCACAAAGATTTATTCTATGTTTTCTTCTAGAGTTTATAGTTTTAGGTTTTACATTTAGGTCTTTAATCAGATATGTGTTTGGAAATATTTCCTTCCAGACTATGCCTGGTTTTTCCATGTTTATTGTGTCTTTTGAAGTGAAGTTTTTCATTTTGATGAAATCAAATTTATCAATTTTTGTGGTTTGTGTCAATTTTCTTACTTTTATGAGGGGACTTCAAAAAGTTCATGGAAAAAGAAATTAAAAGATAAAAATAAAAATCATAAACTTTATTTCTCAACGTAAGCTCCATCAAGTCCAAGACACTTTTGTAAGCAATGATACCAGCCATTTAGTCCACCCCTAAGGAGCTGAGGGTGCTGGGAGTTTAACCATGTCAATGCAGCCTTTTTTACATTATTGATGGAAGAAAATGGGTGCCCTTTACAGACTTTTTAAGATTAGGAAACAAAAAGAAGTCAGAAAAAGCCAAATCGGGACTGTAAGGTGGATGCCTAATGATTTCCCATTGAAACTCTTACAAAATTGCTCTTGTTTGATGAGAGGCATGAGCAGGAGCATTGTCATGGTTGGTGAAGAATTCACTGCTGAAGCTTTCCCAGGCATTCCTCTGCTCAAGCTTTGGCTGACTTTCTCAAAACACTTTCATAATTAATGCAGATGTTATCATTCTTTGGCTCTCCAGAAAATCAACAAGCAAAATGCCTTGAGCATCCCCCCAAAAAATGTTCCCATGACCTTTGCTTTTGACCAGTCTGCTTTTGCTTTGACTGGACCACTGCCGTCTCTCAGTTGCCACTGCTTTGATTGTGCTTTGTCTTCAGGATTGTACTGGTAAAGCCATGTTTGAGCTCCTCTTACAATTCTTTGAAGAAATGCTTCAGGACCATGATCCCACTGGTTTAAAATTTCCATTAAAAGCTCTGCTCTGACCTGCAGCTGATTTGGGCGCAACAGTTTTGGCACCCATCAAGTGGAAAGTGGGCTCAACTTTAGTTTTTCAGTCAGAATTGTGTAAGCTGAACAAATTAAGATGTTTGTGGTGTTGGCTATTGTTTGTGCTATTAATAATTGGTCCTCCTCAATTAGGGTACAAATAAGATTAATTTTTGCTCACAAATTGATGTGGTCTGCCGCTGCAATTTCATTTTCAGCACCATGTCATCCCATCTAAAAATGAGTTATCCGTTTGTAAACTGCTGATTTCTTTGAGGCATTGTCCCCATAAACTTTGCATAAAGCATTAACGATTTCATTATTGTCCCACCCAAGCTTCATCATAAATTTGGTGCTTGTTCTTGCTTCAATTTTAGCAGAATTCATGTTGCTCTGAATTCTCTAAAATTTTCAAACTGATGTCTTATTCTTCTTAGTGCCAAGCTAGAGCCTGTTCATACATGTTATAACAAGTTAGTACAAGTTTATTTTGGTGGAAACAAATTTTGAAATTCATGCATAGTTTTTTTATAATACACATACATTTTCCATAAACTTTTTGAAGACCCCTCATATATTTAGATTAAAAAACATTTTTTCTTTATCTCTCTTTCCTTCCTTCCCTTTCTTCCTTTTCCTTCCCTCCTCCTTCTCTCCCTCCTTCCCTCCTTCTTTCCTTTGTTGTTTCTTCCTTTCTTCCCCCCCTCTCCCTTCTTCCTTTTCTTCATTCCCCCTTCCCTTCCTCTTTCCCTTTCTTCCTCCTTCCCTCCCTTCCTCCCTTCCTCCCTTTCTCCATTTCTTTTCTCCCCCTCTCCTCCCTCCTTCCTTCTTTCCTTAGCAAAGACAGGCCCAAGAGGTATGCAGGGCAGTGTAAGATAACAGTCAGTGAAGGCCCAGCTCCTCCCGAGGGCTTCTGCTCACTGTGGTTTTCAGGTCACAAGTCAGAAGCGTAAGGGAGGTAGACGGTCAAATCTAGCAGATAAAATCATGATACAAATGGCAGGATTGTAGATAAGGGAAATACTAAATCCACACACTTCAATTCCACTATTCAAAAGTGAGATGAGTATACATGTTTCCTCTTGATCTCAAAATTTAAATAAAATGGGAATTTCTCTGAATAAATGAATACAAATAAATTCATTATTACTTTGCTTACAAAGGCAAATTTCACTACTTCCAATCCAAAAATTTGATTTTGAAAGTTCACTGAAACATTGGTCAGTGTAGCCCATTATCCAAGGTAAAGGAATGTCTTGATGGGTATCTTATTTTATGGATCAAATAAAACCAGAGCTACTTTAGAAGTGGTTTATGGTTTGCCTGAAGTCTTAGGCTGACCTCCGTTTTACATAGTGTTTCATATGAGTTATGGACCAATAAAAAAATGTATAATGTATCTGAACAAAAATACTTGAAATCAATAATGAACTGACTGAGAGAAAAATCAAAATTCAAAGAAAAAAAGCCCTTATCCTTCTGATATCATTCAAGGAGAAAAACCTGAGGCCAAACATAATTTTTCATAGCACTCCCATTTTTAGGAATCACAATATCCCTCTCTGTGCCAAGCCTTGGCTTAGATGTGGGTTTGGCAAAAACAGCAGGGCTTTGAAATGTCATTAACTTCCAAATTCTCTTTCCATTCCTCATGTGTGAATAGGAATCACCTCAGGACCCTTGGGAAACAAAGAAACAAGACACCTAAGTCAAAGGAGGCAAATGGTTTTGTGAGCATAGGTTTCAAGGCTTTGAACCAGCACCTTCTGTTTATTTTACTGGATTGCATTCTTTTTTGTTACCTTGAAATAAAGAGTGAAGGATAGAGGAAGAGAAGGATCAGTTCCATCAGTAAGTTCACCAAATCAATAAGGTGTAACATGATTTGCTCTCTGTTTCTCTAGGAAATTTTTGGAGCCTTTTGGAAATGATGCAATGTTATGACAATTCACATTTCTTCTGGATGTCCAGAACAAAGAAAACTTTGTACAGAAAATAAGCCAAATAATTACATGTGGGTCCAGGGCTTTATGGACCCTTTAATGACAGGACTTGAAGTATTTTTGTAGGGTGAATGCATAGGCCAGGCCTTCTTTCTCTGAAAGACTGCCATTTGGCACTTACGTTTACTGCCTTGGATTATTGTTAGTTGTCTTCATGGAAATGCCTTTTCCCTCCTGACTAAATCTTAAGTTCCCCAAGGGCAGGAAGCCCCACTGTACAGCATAGGAGAGTGTTGTGTGCAATAGGAATTTAGTAAATATTTACTGCAATAAGTATTTACTCCTTGATATATTATAAATACCAAAGATACATATAACTTTTAGAAGATTAAAAAAAAAAATCACTGAAATATTCTCAGAAAATTCCTGAAATAACAATACAAAATATTTGGACTCTTTTCATAATGAGGTTTTTTTTTTACATAGAATTTTAAAATTTTAGTGCATTTTGTATATTATTGCATATATAACTTTGTTTTCTTCACAACTCTAGAAAGCTAAACAAAAATCAATTTGAGCTTTATATTTCCATCTATCCTTAAAGCTATCAAAGGAGGTATTATTTACCCTGATATATTCACACAGGTGAAGTGATTACAACAGTGCCTGGCATGTAGAGGCATCTGCAGTAGATTGAATTGTTCATAGCTCTTCACTGTCTCCCTGTAATGGAATTACATATCCACACTCTTTGCCACGTGATTTTGCTGTGCCTCTTAGCAGACAGAATAAATATATAAATAAATAAATGAAATTGTGTGTGTGTGTCCCTGCCTAACTTTGGGCTATGTGACTTGCTTTGCCCTTTGGAATGTTAGTAGATACAATGCAAGCAGAGGATTCAACTACACTTTTATGGCTTGGGTTAGCCTCTTAAGTTTCTGAACCCACCATGAGAAGTATTTACCTCTGCTAGCTGCTGATCCCTGCATGAGAATCTTGAACAGCAGACCTGAACCCAAACTCCCAGACTGAAATAGAGCCACACAGCCAACCCACAGACCCAGGACCCACAGACTCTTGAGAAAAATAAATGCTTGATGTTGTAAGCCACTAAGATTTTTAAAGTTGTTTGTTATGCACTATTGTCATAGCAATAGCTGACTAACACACATCCTTCAAAGAAAAGGATGTGGCCACAGTAAGCCATAGAGGGAAGGGTTTTTTGGTGTCTTTTTTTTTTTTTTTTTTGGTTTTTTGTTTTGTTTCGGTTTGGTTTGGTATTTTTTTGCCTAATGACCTTTGTTTCTCAAGTTTAGGCATTTGTTCACTCAACAAATTCTTCATGAGCATTTATTATGCTCCAAAGATAGTAATAGGAATTCAAAATTAATAAAATTGAGAGAAAAGAGCCAATTGAGAGTGAAAGATTGTTTTGGCTTGTTGTCCTTCCCATAGTGATGTGTTGCCCAAATCCTTCTTTCCCATCTCACTCTCCAAACACCTAAATTCCCACATCCACCACATACACAGCCCTCCGAAATCCCTAAGGGCTACCTGAAACTTTTCCTAGGCTGGGAGATTTCCAGCTGGGGAGGGTGGAAACTCCAGTCTTCTACATATTCCTGAGTGTCTGCAGCTGACGGTGATATAGGCCTACTTTGGGGAATGGCAGGACACATGACTGCTACATGCTCAAGTACTACTTATTGCCCTGCCTGCTTGGTAAGTTCAGGTCACCAACTCTCCCTCAGGTAGCCCAGGGCTGAAGCCCCACCATTACTGAAATACTCCACCAGTTTAGTTCTAAGAGCCAAGGGGCATCTCTCAACATCAAGCCTGCTTTATTTTGCTCATCTCCCTCAGGGAGCTTAGGGTGCCAGGCAATGCTTAAACAGGCCACATCATGGAAATGGGGACAGAGAGAAAAATGGAGGGTTGCTGTTGATTCTCTCCACACTTGGGTCTTATTGTCTTGGGGTTGCAAAGACTCTGTGAAGCACAGACTTCAGAGCAAGAAATATTAGCAGGGATAAAGAGGACATTGCAGAATCACAAAGGAGATCAATTTACCATGGAGACATAACAATCCTAAATGCATATGCCTCTAACAACAGAGCTTCAAAACACATAAAGCAAAAATTAATAGAACAGAAAGGAGAAATAGAAAAATCCTCGATGATAGTTGCAAATTTCAATACTCTTCTCTCAGTAATCAATAGAACAAGCAGACAGATAATTAGTTAGGCTGTAGAAGATCTGAGCAACACTATCAACCAACTAGACTTACTGACATTTATGGAAGACTCCAAAATGGCAGAATATACATTCTTTTCAATTACATATGGATCATTCACCAAGGTAAATAACGGTCTGGCATAAAACACAGTTCCACAAATATTTAAAAATTAAAATCATGCAAAGAATGTTTCTAAGCAATGATGGAATTAAATTGGAAATCAATATCAGAAATAGGTCAGGAAAACCCCCAAATATTTACAATTAAATAACACATTTCTAAATAACTCATGGATTAGACAGGACTTCATCATGAGAATTAGAAAATACGTTAAGTTGAAAGAAAATAAAAACAAAACATATAAAAATTTGTAGGATTCAGCTAGAGCAGAAATTAGAGGGGAAATTGTAGGATTAAGAAGAGCAAATTAAATCCAAAGCAAGCAGAAGGAAGGAAACAATAAATATCAGAAATCAACAAAGTTGAAAACAGAGGAAAATTAATGAAATAAAATTTGGTTCTTTGTAAAAATCAATGAAATTAATAAGCATATAGCTAGACTGATCAATAAAAAATAGAAAAGACATAAATTACCAATATCAGAAATGAGAGAGGAGATATCACTACAGATCCAACAGACATTATAAGAAAAGTAAGAGAATAGTATGAACAACTTCATACCAATAAATCTGATAACTTAGATGAAATGGACCAATTCTGTAAAAGATACAAAACCCATCAAATAAGACCTAAGTATTCTCAGTGGTCCTATACCTATACAGGAAACTAAATTCATAGTTAAAAACCTTCCCACAAAGAAAACCCCAGGTATATATGGTTCCACTGGAATTCTACTAAACATTTAAGGAAGAAATAATGACAATTTTACATAGATTCTTCCAGAAAATTGAAAAAGAGGAATATTTCCAAATTCATTCCAAGAGACCACCAGCATTACTCTGATACCAAAACTAGACAAATATATTTTACGAGAAAGAAATTATAGACCAATATCCCTCATGAAGACATATACAAAAATTCTATTCAAACTTTTAGCAAGTCAAGTTCAACAATTTAAAAACATCATAACTTAGTGGGGTTTATCCTAGGAAGGCAAGGTTGGTTTAACATTAGAATAAAATAAAAAAGAAAAACTGTGTGAGCATTTCAATAGATGCAGAAAAAGCATTTGATTGCCTCCAACACCCCTTCATGACAAAAACTCTCAAAAACAAGAAACCTCAATTTGACAAAGAACTATGAAAAACCTGCAGCTAAAATCATATGTAATGATGAAAGATTGAATGTTTTCTCCTTGAGATTAGGAACAAGACAAAGATTTCTACTCAACATTTTACTGAAGATTTAAGCCAGTGAGACAAGGCAAGTCAAAGAAATAACAAGCATCCAAATTGGAAAGGAAGAAGTAAAACTGTCTTTATCCGTCAACAACATGATCATCCATGTAGAAAATCTAAGAGAATCTTAAAAACTATTAAAGCTAATAAGCGAGTTTAGCAAGGTTTTAGGATACAGGATCAATATGCAGACATCAATTGTATTTCTATATATTAGCAATGAACAATGCGAGATTGAATTTTTTTTAATTGTCATTTATAATAGTCTCAAATACATGAAATACTGGGGACTAAATCTGATGAAAGCTGTACAAGACATATATGTTGGAAATTATTAAATATTGCTGAAATAAATGAACCAAGACCTAAATAAGTGGAAAGAAACACTGTGTTCATGGGTCAAAAGACTCAATATTCTTAAGATACCAATTCTGTTCAAATTGATCTTCAAAGTTAATACAGTCCCAATCAAAATGCCAGCATGATTTTTGTTGAAATTGTTAAGCTGATTCTAAAATTCATATTGAATTGCAAAAAAACTGGAATAGCCAAAACAACTTTTAAAAAGATGAACAAAGTTGGAGAGCTAATGTCACTTGATTTCATGGCTTATTATAAAACTACATTAATCAAAAGCTACATTAATCAAGACCGTGTGGTATTGGCATCAAAGTAGATAAATAAACCAGTGTAACAGTGACAGAGAGTCCAGAAATAGACCCACATGTCTATAGGTGGCTGATTTTAACAAATGTGCAGAAGTAATTCAGTTGAGAAAGGCATTTTCAACAAATGAAGGAGCTTCAATCCATACCTTGCAAAATATACAAAAATTATCTCAAAATTAGTTATAAACCTAAATGTAAAACCTAAAACTATGCAAATGTAAAAGAAAAACCTTGTGACTTCAGGTGAGACAAAGATTTCTTAGACACAACACCAAAAGCAATCCATAAAAGAAAAAATTGATAAATTTGGCTTTATCAAAATGTAGAACTTCAGCTCCTCCAAAGACACCGCTAAGAGAGTGAAAAGACACATTATAGCCTGGGACAACAATATTAATATTTGCTAAGTGCATATCTGATAAAGGATTCATAGCCATAATATATCAGTATTTCCCAAAACTGAATAATAAAAAACCAAAAACCCAATTTTAAAAAGTGGACAAATGATTTGAACTGACGCTTTACCAGGAAGGACATACAAATGGCAAATAAACACACAAAAAAATGTTCAACGTCATTAGTCATAAGGGAAATGCAAAGTAAAAGCACAATGACATAGTATTTCACATCCATTAGCGTAGAAAAAACAGAATAACTGGCAATACCAAGCTCTGGTGAGGATGCAGAACAAGTGGCACTTTCATAGATTACTTCCAGAAATACTGAATGGTATGGCACTTTGGCAAACAGTTTGGCAGTTCCTCATAAAGTTATTTTCCATATACTTGTCATATGACCCGGGAATATTACTCCTAGGTATTCATCCCAGAGAAAACAAAGCACATGTGTGAATGTGAATGTTCATAGCAGCTTGACAACCCAAAATCTCAATCAATGGAGGTTTATTAAGCCAAAGTTTGAGGACATGCCTGGGAAAAATACAAGCCACAGATGCATCTGTGACTGTTTTTACCAAAGAGGGATTTGGGAACTCGGTGTTTAAGGGGGAGAGAGCGCATAGAAGAAAAAAGTTGGCGTGAGTAGTGAGACAAATGGTTACATTCTTGTGAATCCCAGGAAATCTACATTTTACATAAGGTAAATGTTCGACGAGAGAAAGGGAATAAAGCAAGTATCAATTATGCAGAGGTCTCTGGTTGGGTGGAGGAATGATTGATCTTGTCTGGTCTCTGTTCTGCACCTGGGAAGATAAGCTTGGAATCAACATCATCAGTGTGGAATTGAACAGATTTCAGTTTTAGGAGCTAGACTTGGACTGCAGACCTAAAGCTATAATTGGTATGACCTTGTTTATGGGAGGCCAGCAAAGAATTTCCTTATGAATGATCTGTAGGCCAGTCTTTCACAGATGCCTGAGGCCTTTTACCTTTCTGTGGGGATCTGGCTACCGCATAATGTTAGGGACAGCTATTCATTTGGAATCGGGTGTTGCATGACTCAGCTCCAGGCTTGACCTTCCCTTTTGCGTAAGGAGTTGGGTAGGTGTTGGTCCTGAGATTTTCATTTTCCTTTACAAGCTTTATTTTTAATAGTCAAAAATTTGAAACAGCCCAAATGTCTATTAACTAGTATATGGTTAAACAAATTGTGATATATCCATACAGTGGAAAAGTATTCACCAATGAAAAGAAACCAACTACTGATACATGCAAACACACTGATAAATCTCAAATGCATTGTAAGTCACTAAAGCTAGACTCAGAAGACTACACATTGTATGCTCCATTTATATGACCATCTGAAAAAGACAAACAAGATTAGTGGTTGATAGGGAGGTGGAGGAAAGGTTGACTGAGAAGGGGCCTGATGGGCTTTGGGATGACGGAAATGTTCTATATCTCAGTTGACTGCACGCACTTGTCAAAACTAATGAAGTTTGAAAAAAAAAAGCACGTAGGCAGGACTAGAATTCAAACGCTGCTGTCCATATTTGAAGCATCTGAATAGGTACTTGAGAGCTGTCCACAGGAAGTCCATGGTGAGATTGTACAGATGGCCCTCACCTTATGATGGGACTGCATCCCAATAAACCCTTTGTAAGTTGGAAATATCATAAATCAGAAATACATTTGATATATCTAACCTACCAAATATCATAGCTTAGCCTAGCCTATCTTAAATGTGCTCAGAACATTTACATTAGCCTACAGCTGGGCAAAAATCACCTAACACAAAGCCTATTTTAAAATAAAGTATTGAATATCTCATGTAACTCATTGAATGCTGTACTGAACATAAGAAACAGAGTGGGCGAGTGGGTGCTCAAAGCACAGTTTCTACTGACTGCACATTGCTGCCGCACCATCATAAAGACAAAAATACGTGAGCCATCGTAAGTCAGGGGCCGCTGGACTGTCACCGGTCTCTATTCCCCCCGGTGCCATTTGTGAGGCATCCTCAGAGGAGCATGCACAGGAATGGGGTCCCGGCTCTGTCACTGAACTGCCATGTGGCCACAGGCAAGTCGCTTCCTCTTTCAGTCCTATTTTCCCGTCTGTGAAGTCTGCTTGGCTGCTACAACAAAAACACTGTAGACTGGGCTGCACATAAACAACAGAAATTTATTTCCCACAATTCTGGAGTCTGGGAAGTCCAAGATCCATGCGCCAGCAGACGTGGTGTCTGGTGAGGGCCTGCTTTCCGGCTCAGGGAAGGTACTTTCTAGCTGTGTCCTTGCCAGCTGGAAGGGGCAAGGCAGCTCTCTGGGGCCCTTTATAAGGACACCAAGCCCATTCACGAGTCTCTGCCTTCATGACCTAACACCATCACCTTGGGGGTTAGGATTTCAACACATGAATTTCGGGGACACAAACATTCAGACCACAGCAGTGCCTCACTTGGACCATGATGTTAAGATCAGTCCAGCTCTAAATTTCTGCGATTTCCCCCACGGCTCTTTCCTTGGGTCAGAGAGGGGACCCTTGCCAGCTCAGCTCCAGTGTGCCTCCCTGTGGAGTTCAAGCCTTTTACAGACATCGGCTCATTGGCCCTCGCAAAATCCTGTGAGGTGATTAACCCTGTTTTATTATTTAAGAAATTGAAACTGAGAAAGATTAATGAATTTACCTGCCACAGAATTTTCACAGAAGCCAAACGGAGTACTCTATCTCCTTTTGAGTTGCCTTGTCCAAAGCAGAGGTCCCAAATCTTTCTTGGTGTCTCGTCTGTCCTCCGTTAGGTTAGGGATTTTGTGAAAATTGTTTATGTAGTCCAGCAGCTCTCAGCTCAGATAAGCAAAAACTGGACCAAACAGAAAGTGGTATTCATATCCTGTGATGCAGCCTGGTCTTCAAGGGTCAACTTAGACCCAGGGATCCAAAGCAGGAGCCATGCTGCTGCCGGCGCCTTGTCAACGGGAGTGCTGCAGTCAAAGCACTGCGTCCTCAGCTGTGTGCCAGACACCATCCAGCGTGTCCTGCGTGCGTTATCCCATTAATCTTCCCAGCAACCCTTAAAGCAGTGCCATAGTGAAGCCCAATCATGCAAGGAGAACTGAGCTCTATGGGGCTTCCATTACACCTAGGCTCCAGGCCCACACCCTTCCTACAACCCATCAGCTAAACGTGCATGTTTCAAGATCACAGAGAGATCTACTCTACTGGAAAAGGAAACAGAGGAAGGGAAGACATAGAAAGGGAGGGGGAGGCAGAAAGGAGAGCAGGGGCTGGAAGGCAGAAACAAACTCAAACACGCTAGGATGAAGATGAGCATTGTTGGGAGAACTATCGAGGCCGGTGACGGATGCTTGAAAGACACACAACAGAGGCCCAGGAGAGAAGACAGGAGGAAGAAGCAAAGTGCTGGGGGACCCAGGAGTCCCCACCACCTGTTCCGCATCTTGGCAAACACACACACACAGAGCCCAAAGCCACCGGCCTCACCGGTGACACCCTCCACATCCACAGCCCGGCTTGCTTCACTTGTGTGTTTGTTTAGTTTAACGTCTGCTTTAAAGGGCTCTCCAAGAGAGGCAGAAAGGGAGGAGGTACGGGGGAAAGGACTCTTCAAAAGAGAATTTGGTGATGAGAAAGAAGCCAAGATCAGCTGGGAGGCTGCCAAGCCCTGGAAGTGGTCTCCCTTGATTGCCCCTCCCCTGCTGTGAGCCCGCCCTGCCCCCTCCCCCTCCTCTCATGGGCAGTGGGCGGTGGCCGCCCCAGGCTTTTCCTGCCATCATTGGCTTTGTGTTGAGTGAGAAAGTCTTCTTAAGATTGTATCTACAAGGACCTCAAAGAACAAGAGGTTGTTTTTTTAAAAAAAAAAAGCCTCTGAGGGCAGAGAGCTTGGTGTCTCTACTGCCTCTCAGTCCCCGGGGGCGGCGGTGTTGGCAGAGGAGTCAGCCTGGGTGTGGGGGCAGGAGTAGACAATGATCCGGCAGCCGGGGTCCGAGCCCCAGCTCCGTCCCTGGCAAGCCGCGGGACCTCATGACGCTCAGCCTCTCAGATCCCTCGTCTGTGCAAGAGGAACATCTGTCCCGCCCACCTGAGATCAGGCGTGTGACAGTGCTTTCCACAAATGCCAGGGGTGTGGGTGCCCGAAGCCTTTGCCGATGGATTGCCTGCGCAGTAACGGTGCTGCAAAGGACAGTGTCTCCCTGGTTTTTTGAAAACAGTTTCCACCAGAAGCCATGGGGTGATGGATACAGTCTTCAGGGGCGAAGACAATGCGGTAAGCGCAGAACTGGTTGAACATTGTGATCTGGCCAAGGAGTTTCCTGCTCACTCCTGCCTCTAATGGAATTCCTGTCCCATTTAACCTGATGTGTCTGTTATAGAGTCTCTAATTAGGGACCTGCAAGAAAGATAAAACGTCATTATGCCTCACCTTAGGAAGCACTCACATTACTTAGGGTTTTCAGGGAGAGGCCCTAGGGAATGTCTGTCTTCTTAGCAAGTCTACCAGCCTCCCTGGACTTTTCTACACATGGTCACCAGGATGCCGCCACTCTGAGGCTCTCACAGCTCCTGTCAGCAGCGCTGCTGGGCACACTGAGCTTAATTCCAGGCCTCGGAAGGGGCTAAGAGACAAGGATCAAGGCCCATCAATCTTCTAGACCCTGTGGAAAAAGCAGGCATGTCACCCCTGGGGAAGGTGACTCGAGAGACTGCATTAAAATAGGGGTGAGGGAAGGATGTGGCCAGGGAGGCAAAGCAGGGCTGAGGGGGGCAAAGAGCAGCAGCCCTCAGGCCACGTGTGACTGGGGACAGAAGGATAACGTGGCTGCTGTGTGAGAGTAGATGTGTGAGTGGGCTGGGCAGGGAGAGGTGGCGTGGAAGTCAGCAGAAGAGGGCTCAGCAGAGAGATGATAGTGGCCTGGACCACAGTGATCAGTGAAGAATCAAGTGATGGGTGGGTTTGCGGAACATCTCAAAGGTCTCCTGAAGCCCCTGGACAACTCTCTGGCAGCTTCGATATGCCAGATATTTTGCTAAATGCAGGAATTACACTAACCAGTGTTATAAGGCCAAAAAAAAAAAAGTGGGGGCTGTATCAAGAATCAAAAGAAAGAAAGTGAAATTTTCTTTATTTGTAGACAACATGATCATATATATAAAAATTTCTAAGGAATCTGTTTTTAAAAAGTTACTAGAACTAATAAGTGAGTTTAGCAAAACTGTGGGATACAAGGTCAATATAAAAGTGATGTTTCTATATACTAGCAAAAAACAACTGGCAATTGAAGGAAAACAATCAACTTATAATACCATCAAAAACATAATACATTTAGAGAAAAATTTAACAAAATATGTGCAAGACTGGTACAATGAGAACTACAAACCTTCACTGAGAAAAATCAAACAGAAACTAAACAAACATAGAGATATACCATGCTAATGAATTGGAAGAATCAATAGTGTTATCAGTTCTATAGATTCAACAAAATGTCAACCAATATCCTGGAAGCCATTTGTTATAGAAATTAATAAGCTAATTACAAAATTTATGTGGGAATAAAATACATAAGATTTAGGATAGCCAAGACAACTTTTTAAAAGAAGAGCAAAGTCAGAGACTTGCACGATACAATTTCAAGACTTAAAATAAAGCTATAGTCATCAAGAGAGCCTGATATTGGCATGAGAATAGGCATTTAGATCAATGCAATAGAATAGGGGGTCCGTAAATAGACTTACAGACATGATCAATTGATTTTCTATGGTGGAAAGGATAGTCTTTTAAATTCCTGTACTCATACCATACACCAAATCTGTACCCTCTGAATCCTTTGAATATATAAAAAACTCTAAATTAGAATAAACAAGCCAATGAAAAATGTGCAGGACATTTGACACTTTACCAAAGATGATACACCAAAAACCTCATGCCTTGTTCATGAGGTAGTAAGAGCATTGTCCTCACCCCCCCACACACACATGCACACACACACGCACACACGTGCACACACGTGCACACACATGCACACATTCCTTCCCTTGACCACTGAAAGTTCACTTGTCCTTCAAGGCTCAGTTTAAATGCCCTTCTTAAGTCATACTTGACCTTCAAGGTTCCTCTGCTCCTTTGTGTCACATATGATTTGTATGAGCCCCGATCGTAGAACTTTTCTCTGTTACGATGATCTGTTTCTGGGTCTGTTTTCTCCACTGAATGTGAACTCCTTAAAGGAAAAGGCGGTTCTTCTTTATCTTGTTCTTTCCGCCATCAAGCACGAGGCCTGGCTTAGAATAGGTGCTAAATAAATGTTTATAAACAGAGGGGAAAAACACTTCTTCCTTATTTCTTGTGACGTAGATTATATCCCAGATTAGATCCCCTTTCTCCCTGAGGTCCAGTAATCCACGACCTTCCATTGGTCTTCAGACACACTCTTCAGTGTCTTCAGTGTCACCAGAGAAGACACGGTGGCCTCTGTGTTGCGCTCCCGGGAGCTCCTGCGTCCGTCCGCCCAGCGCCTCTCCGCACGTGTCCCCCTCGCCTTGCTGGTGCCGGACGGCACCGGAGAGCCGCCTTGCTGCACGAGAGGCAAGAAAGCGCCCGGCGGATTAAAAACAATAATGTGCTTTCATATCACAAAGTAATGCACGTCCACTGTAGAAATTTAGGGAGTTCAGATAAGAAAAAGATGAAATTACTCGTAATACTTTCCCAGTTGATCACTTGTAATCATTTCACAGTCTTTCCAGTCTTTCCACTTGTAATCTTCCCAGTCTTTCTGTGTGTGTGTGTGTGTGTGTGTGTGTGTGGCCAAAATGAGATCACACTGCTGTAGAGTCTGTTTTTTCCTCTTTAAACCACATGTTGGACATATTCAAAGGATATTAAAATTCTTACGTAACACTTCTTTTTTATATTTAGAAAAATTTCTTTCAGCAGTTCCTTACCATTGAACATATAGGTTGTCTCGAACTTGAAGCCATTATAACAAATTCTATAATGAATGTCCTTTTACCTATGCCCCCAAGAATCAGCCCGATTATCTCTTTAATATAAGTTCCTTGAAGTACAATTTTGGGTCAAAGCGTATGTTAAAAATTTAAACTCTTTTGGTTTTATTCCTTGAGATACAATCTTTTAATTTAAAGTTTTTGAGAGCCCCCATTTGCATATACAACTCTTCTTGGACTTAGCCCGGTGCAAGTTCCTGGTTAATTAAATGATTTTGGTTGTCGAACTCATGGCTGCCAAGGAAATATGGAAATATCGTAAATGAATCACCCAGCGCAGAGTCTTCCTTCTACCAGAAGTCCCACGGTCTGGCGTTTCCTGTGGACTGTTTCACTCTAACTTAGCTGTGGTTGCTCACGTCTTGCCCTTCCTGTTTTCTGCCTCCTAGTGGATGCGTGTGCTTTGAATCACGCTGTCCCTGATCGCTGAATCTCATTTGGCCAGATCCTACCTTTAAATCCAGGGGCGTTTTTCTTTCGCAAGTCTTTCATTGGTTTCTCTTTGCCAGAGCTTGTAACACCTTGTCACTTGGTGACCTTGGTCAATTTCAACAACATGTTTGCACCTTATAGAATAGATCATTAGTAAAGATTAAATGGGCAACCCCTAAGCTGACCTCCCTGGCCCCACCCAAGCCCCACCCTGTGTCAGTTTCATCCCTGTGTTTCATGACACTTCCGTGCTTCCTAATTTCCATGCCATGTGATCACTCAAGAAGCTGGACTCTATAGTCAGAAACCCCTGCACTGCCTTATGGAGTGATCACACCCAGGAACTTGAAGACTCCATCTTCCATCTGATTTTCCCCAGGCTCTGAAATGATCCCCATGTACCTTTCCATATCCAAGCTCCACCCTCCCTAGCTGGCTCTGTGTTCCAGGAGGCTGGCTTGGAGGGGTTGCCTCATTGGACTTCATACCCTTCTGGCATCCAGTTGGGTTCGGACAATAGGGAGCACTGCAGGAGATGGGAGAGAGGTCAGCGTGAGGCCAGGGTATCCATCACTCAGCTTCCTTCCTCAGGGTTGTCGCAGGATGGCTGAGTCCTTCCACTGAAGGCTACTGCCTCTTCCCATGGCTCTCCAAGGTCCCCCATCCACACCCTCTCCTTGCCCCTTCAGCCCTAGGGGCAGCCTGTTGTACCAGCCTCAGGCTCCCCCTCCATCCCCTGTGTCTTCCCTAGACCTTAGCCATCCCTTGTAAATAGTCTCTTTACCCAACTCTCCTTGATTTACCCAGTATGAGAGTGCCATCTGCTCTTCACTGGGATCCTGACTGATATATCACACGATAGGACCAGCCCTAGGAAAATGCCACTATGGGGCTGGGCTGGACGAGGCCCAGGCCCATCACCTCTGCCTGCAAACCTCAATTGCGCCAAATCTCTCCTAGAACCGAGCCGCCCACCCTCTCTTGGATCCACGAGTGTTCAGCTCTTTTGGAGCTCTCATGTTTTTTAATATAAAATAACTTAGAAATTCTCTTAACAAGAGTTATTTCAGATGTTCCAGCATTGTCCATGTATTCATTTAACAAACATTTATCAAGCGCCTCCTATGTGCCAGACACTGAGCTAGACACCAAGCACACATCTGCAAGCAAAGCAGACGTGCTCAGTACTGTGAGCATGAACAGCAGCTGTGAAACTAGTAACCCAGAATGTTCTGAGGAGGCAGGGCTTCCTGCAAAAAGAATGCCTTTAATTATGTGTGTTTCACCTGGGTGCAGGTGCCTCTTTCTTCTGAAGGTTTATAGTCAACATTCCATAATATCCTATTTTCATGCAAGTATAAGAAAATAGGAAGACAATTGTTCCTAATAAAAGAAACGTTCTGGAAGGGCAGAGAGCCTTGAGTCCTTGTAATCAAAGGTTTTTCATGAGCACCCCACAGGCCCATCAGTCTCGGCATGGGTGCAGCAGTGTTGTCTCCTTCATGCCATCTGCCCTGCCTCTGCTCTTCCCAGGCTTGTCATCTTCTCACACCTGAACCCCCAGCCTGTTAGGCAAGGTGTGCATGTCCCAGGACGCATGCAGCCACCATCCAGCACCCCCTTTCTTCTTCCTGACATGGTGTCACTCCCAGCCCATTGCTTCTAGAGATTAAGCCTTGGACTTGGCTACCTTAATGACCACCAACTCTGGACTCACGAAACTTGTATTTCTTCTAGGCCTGGTCTTTAGCTTTTAGCTCATTTTGGTTTTCTGTATCCCATGAAAGAGCCCCTTTCTTGGCTCTTGTCCCTTAAAACCCAATTCCCACTGCCAAAACTCACAAGCTCCTCTTCCAGTCAATTCCTAATGAACTCCTCTTCTTTAGAAACCTCAAAAACACCAATCCTTTTTCTTTCTTCTCTACTCTCCTTTTTTGCCTTCTCTCTTTCCCTTCTCAACTTTTTTGCCTCTCACTCTTCCTAAGAAGAGCTAAAGGAGCTCCTTGCCTTGAAAAATAGATGTTTTCAAAAACATAAAAAGAAAACAAAAATAGATGTTTTTCCTGGATATTGGTATGTAATTATGGTTTTATAACATTTAAAATTTAGTCGATGTCTTTAAAATAATGATGGTGATGAAAATAATAATAGTTTCCAGTTATTATGTTTTCTACATATTGGGTACTGGACTGAGAACGTTGTATGTAGCAGCTAATTGAATTCTTATAGGAGCCCTTGAAGTAAGCACTGTCATTCTACCCTGTTTACAGTAGAGGAAACTGAGGCTGAGAGAGGCACGGCTGCAGTGACCTGCCCAAGATCACACAAGTGGAAGAGCTGAGGCTCCCATGCAGGCCTGCTCTACTGCAACTTCCAACTTTCTTGACTGCACCACTGTGCTAGTTAAAGGAATTCTGTTCTAATTCCTCTCGAAAAGAGCAGTCTCTTGCCATAGGAATACCCCGTCCCCAGCTGCCTCCTTTGTAACTTTAATCTCTTATATAATACAATGAGCTTCCTTCAGCAGGGCACACCCTTCCTCCTTTACTAGGTGGTGGAAGTCTTGCAGTTGAAACCTCCTACTTACTCTCCGTCCACTGCTGGTCCCGTGCTGGGTGTGGTAGTGGGTGGGGAGCCACCCAAACCACTTCTTTACATCTGCTCACCCACAAGCTTCCACCAGGAGGGCTCTGGCTGCAGAGACTGCTCTCCTGACAGCCCGCCTGCAGAGCACAGCAGCAAACACTTGCCGAGGACTGGAACTTCCCATGATAGACAACCTCCACATGGTCTGTGTTTCTACAAGGGAGGATGTTCTCCATGAAAACCAGATGCAGAAAAAGGCCATGCCCCTGCTTAAACTGAGCTGTGACATCCCAATCATTCATTCAACAAACGTGCACAGAGTGTCAATTATGTACTAAGCAAGAAGCAAGGAGCTGGGCTCTTTCTTCAAAGAATCCATACTTTCATCAGAAGGAATAAAATATTCTAAGTGTCTTTGTAGTAGGACTGTAATACCATTTAGCAAATATTTCCTCTCCCTCTCCCTCCCTGTTCCTTGACCCATTGATTTGGGACTTGACTACGTAAAATACTTTGGCTCATGGAATGTGGGCAGAAGTGACAACATGCCCATTTCAGGTGAAGCCCTGAAGAGGCACTGCAGCTCTCTTGAACTCCTCTCCAACACGAGAACTTTATTTTCCAATGCAGGTGTTTTTTCAGCCTGGGTCCCAGAATAAGAAGACATATAGGGGCAGCCCTGAGCCACAGCACCCAATGCACAGCCACTGATGAGTGCATGAACAAACAACATACAATTGTTATTAAAGGCCACTGGGACTTTGAAGTTGTTTGTTACACAGCATCATCGCAACAAAAACTGACTAATCCAGTCTCATACAGAATTTTATTCCAAACTTTCCCTGAGAATTTTTGCTCTTCAAATTGAGTTATTGTTGCTGCAGTTGACAAATTTCACTGATCCATTCAAGGTATTTGTAGGACTGCTGGTTCAGTGTGGGAGGCTGTCTGAACAAAAGTTTCTGATCTGTATGTCATATAAAGTACCTGCAAAACCCCAGGTGCCCAGCACCAGCCCCTCAACAGAGAATATTATTAATCACTGCTACCCCCAGACATCTTATTTTCTATTGTTCATTAGCAATTTCTAAAGTTAACATTAGCCACATCAAAGGCAAGCCCTTGTTTAAACACTCTGAAGGCTCAAAATGAGTTTAATGTTTATAACCTAAGACCAAGGAAGACTTATGAAACTTAGGACTGTGACTTTAGATTCCTTTCTAGTCACCATCTGATGTGCTGTGGGTGTTTAATCATGTTCTTTTAAAATCCTTAGTTCAATGCATGTTTTTAGAGCACATCCTCTGTGTACGGCACTGGGAATACAAAAGGGAGCAAGGCATGGCTCCTGCCACCGACTCGCTAGTTTGCTGTGTTGCGGAGAAAAGATGAGCACTCACATAACTATTAGTAATCAAGGACAACAAAGGTATTTTGAGAGATGTGCCAAAAATTTGCTAGGGCGTGTTCTAAAAGAGAAAGACTGCATCCAGTCAGAGAAGGCAGACAAAAGAGCATTTCAAACAGAGGCTGAACAGACCAGCCTACGAATTACGGCGAGAGATAATGGGAAGATTAGAAAAGGCCACGTTGCGAACAGCCTCCAGTGCCAGGCTGGTGGGTTTTTGTGGAACCAAGAATGACTGAACGCTTAAAGCAATCCACCACGCCCTTTCAGCCGCCCCCTTCACTGAGCTCACAGTTTGAGGGCTTCAGAGAACTTAAAGTCTTTAACAGCTTGAACCTCCACAAAAATGACCAGAGGTAACAGGTGCCCATGAAAAGTGGATAGGATCACAGGATGGTTTCCATGACTACAACCAAGCAGGAGCGCTACAAGCAGCCTGAGTTTAGGGGAAGATGAAAAAGAATTGCCCAGTGACTGTGCCATCGTAGGGGTTTCGCAGCAGACTCCCTCCCCAGTAAAGGAGAATGCAGTAGTGCCACGGCCTGTCTTGCACCACGCCGCTGCTGTTGACAAAGAGGTGTCGCCTCTCCAGGAAGCAGCATCTCTGTCGGCTGCTATGGAAGGGCAGGGCCCTGCACACCACCCCCTCCCTCCCCCACACCTTGTCCCCAGGCTGCACCTGGCCCCTGGCCTCACCTGCCCCACCTAGTTACACCCATGACTCCACCTGTGGCCAGAAAACACATCACTGTCAGGCAATTACAAAACAAAAGGCGGAAATTCAAGTAGTGCCAGGTTCCAGCTGGACTCGGGGGAGCTCCTCTAGCACCATCTGTGTGCCCCTAGCTTGCTGCTCCCCAAACCCTAGCGAAATGTGAACTGATCTGTCCATGGGTCCGGCTGCCCACTGGGCCATAAGTTGCGTCTTTTCATGTTTGTGAGCCAGTGCCTATCTACTGAGAGCACACATTAAGTAGTAGCTGCAGCTTTTGCATGTAATGAAATGCTTTCTCTTCACCCACACTTGACATACCACCTCTCATTCAGTCCTTCCAACGACTCAGCCCTACAGGGTTAGTATTATTGCCCAACTGTACAAATGAGGAACTCGAAACTCAGAAAGGCGAAGCCATTCCTCCGAGATCACCAGGAGAGGAGCAGGTCTGTCTGACCGCAGGCCTTTCTCATGGGAGCAGGTTTATGTGCATCGAATGGAACTGCCAGCCAGCTTTCCGGAATGGATAAGACGTGTCCAGATCATCCTTTTGAGAGAAAGTTTCCTTCAAGGGTGGTTGCCTAGGAAACCCACCCCAGGCCTCTGTGTGGCAGAGACATGCAGGGCCTTTGCTTATTGTCTTACGACCCTGTTTGAAACTGAATTGAAATCTCTAGGCCTGTGTTACTGGGAATCTGTGGGAGTTGTTCTGTACTTCTTTCCCAGGCTTGCACATGCCGGGCCAGGTGAGGCTTCCCTGAAGCTAAGGGCAGGAGCTGGACGAGTGGCCGGGCCGGCGGACCAGCAGACGGGCCCCACCCCGTCGGACCCCAGCAGCGGCCTCCAGCACACACAGAAGGCAGAGCACAGCTGCGCTGGGAGGACAGGAGCAGGCCTGGAGGTTATTTGAGAGTAAGAACATTGGCCTAGAAAGCTCACACGAGGACTCAAAAGGTCATGTCGCTCAGGGAACTCATTTTTAATTCACTGGGGCATGAATCACACGACCCTTTCAGACTTTTCCAAAAAAGAAAGCCGAGCCGCAGTCACTTGCGGATGACGACTGGCATTTGTTTTTTTCCAGGACCACAACCCACGGTGCAGCGTCCAGACACACCACGAGGCGCGTCTGAAACAGCCTGGTTTATTGGTGCCCTGACCCTGGGCCAGGAGCCAGAGACAAGGAGTGTGACTCGGGGCCTCACCTGCGCTTGGCTGAGAGCACAGGGATCCGCCTGCTGACACCAGTGTGGACCATCTGGTTCATCAGGATGAAATTATTTTTGTTTGCGGTCACTCCCACTGTTCCACCTAAAGAAACAGGCAGCAGTGTCAAACCCGGTTTGAACCCTGCCCAAACGCACACTCAGAGCTCGGGTCTGCACCCAGACCCATGAGGACAAAACTTTCAGGGAAGCTTGGACAGGAGTGAGGGGCCACCAACCTAAAAGCATTTCCTTCTGGACCTATGTGAAGACCAGTGAGGAAACTAGTGAATGATTTACAACTGAGACTATTTATAAAAAAGAGCACATTAACTTTCTGGATCACTCCTCCACTATAAATTAAGAGAATGCAGTTGAAATGCAAGATTCCAGAAGGCTTAAAAGATATATCAGGCAGTAGGTTAATAACTGTGACTTTTTTAAAACTTTGCCTAAATTCAGACTTTAGCTAAAGAAATCAGCCCAATTAAATTAAAGGCTGGTATCTTCTTAGGCAAGCCTGATGCTCATTAACATTAGATAAGCAGCTCAGAGTAAGCACTCAGGTCATTAGGAAGGGAAGAGATCAAGGCCCCATTACATCAGAATTCTAGGTCCACCCCATCTTCCTCCCCTGTTCCTATCAAGTGATGGAAGTTGCAAGCTAGGTCACTCATTTGCAAATGATCTCATTTTTAAGAACCCAGGATAAATGTTAGAATAATTAATTTAGCAAACACTTGGAAAGAAATTTGTGTTTGTGTGTTTTGCTGAGTTAAACTGTTTTCAATTAATATCGATTTTCTACTACACTGATTTGGAGACAGGAACATTTATCTTTCTTTCCCCACCAGGAAATGCTTCTTGTGCTTATTTCATTAACAATTATGAGTCCAACATCAATTGACTAGTAAAAAATATCAGGAGGAAAAAATTGGACCAGCAGGGAGACCCTGCTCTAGAGAGTATGTTCCTGACCTTGAAATAACCAATCACAAAAGACATTATTGTGGGAGTATCGTAGGCTCTACCTATAAGGAATTCAAGTCAAATCATAAGTGGAGACAGATCACCTAAGCCTAGAATTAATACTCAGCTTGTATGCTCTGATATGGCCAGGGCTGCTACCTACAGTTGTGCAGTGCACAGCCTGCACAACCATACAATGTAGGTCTGAGTATAGCCTCAACAATTGTTTATATCTGGTATCTTTCTGATTTACTAGTGCCCTTGCTGGTTGAAAACACTGTGAGTATCATTTTGTTAAGACCCAAGACCCTGCTGGTTACAGAGGCTCACTCACTGAAATCTAATTTTGCTCATTTTCCCTTTACCATGTGGGCCTTAAAGTATCCTCTGCCAATGTGCAGGGCAGGCCGGGGGGCGGGGATCTGTACCATCAGTGTTCAGTTTGCATGTGGTCAGTTAAATGCCCCTGTTTTGGCCATGGTGCCCATCTAACTGGTATCTCTCAACCAGAGATCGTCTGTTTTTCCAAAGAATAAACCTCCAAACACCTTTCAGCTCTATGAGAAATAGACCTCAGAGACATGGATCAAGGAAAGGTGATCTAGAGGCCTAGTGATTTCTCAAACAGTTTTCACATTACTTCTCATATTAGCTCCTCCGTCCACAGCTCCAGAAGCAGCCAGGCCTTCTGTGCAGCAGGTTAGCCACCGTCCTCACCTCCGGCTTGAGCCATGCCTTCTTTCCGTCTGCTAAGTTGGTTATTATAATGTCCATCGCATTATCTAGCTCCAAGGTTATGTTGCCACTGTCTCCTCTCCTGTCTTCCCTGCTCTTGTGAGTTTATGCTTTTTAAAAAAACCAACAAAAAATAAAAGGTTTTTGCTGTAATTTGAATTTGGGAGAGAAAACTAACTTGGATAAGTATGTTGAATCCACCATCTTAACATGAAGCCAGAATACTATTATATCCTGTTTTTAGGTTTAACTCTACGTGCAAGATTTCCTAATAAGGTATTTAATAATTGGTTCTCTGAAATAATCCTTCAGGGTTTTTTAAATTACTGTTATTACTGTTGATGCTGTTGATGTTGTTGTTTTAAGGACCATGAGAATCCAACAAACTTGAAATTCAAATTGGAGATCCTAAACCAGTGACAAAAACTGTGTTTGGAACTTCGTAAGGACGTGAGATCTTCTTTGTGGTGTCCAGAATAGATTGTCAGCCCCTTGATGGGAGAGTGTGATGGGAGAGATTTGTCAATGGCATGAGTTATTGACCTACCACAAGAAAATACTAACTTGATTAGCCACTGATATCTCATTCTTCTGAAAAAATAACACAAAACCGCTGAACCCTTGGTTGTAGGAAATAGAAAAGAGGGGCTTAACTTATGCTGGGTTTGCCCTACCCTTAGGTTCCTTGGTCTCTTCTCTCATTTCTTGGGCCCCAACAGCTGCCACGGGAGTCAGCAGCCTGTAATCCTCATTCCCAGTGTTCCTCTGGGGACCTCATGGACTTCATCCAACCAACATTTAATGAGTACCTACTATGTGCTAGGTAAAGCAAATGAGAGAAAGTGCCCGCTTTCGTAGACCTTTTATTCAAGTGGTGGTAAAATAACACAGCAGGCAAACATAGATGCAGGGAACGTGAAGGACTAAGAAGTTTTAGAAGAGTAGGGGACAAGGGGGCCGCTTTGGGGTTAGGGTGTTCAGGGAGGTCCTCTCTGATGAGGTGTCTTTGAATTGCTGGAGAAAGAACATTCTAGGAAGAAGAACACAAAACACAAAGTGGGACTTGAGGCAGGAGCATGGCCAACACGTTTAAGCAACAGCCAGGAAGTCGGTGAGGAGGGGAGGGTCGTAGGAGGTGAGGTCAGGAAGGCGGGTGGGTAAATCAGGTAAGGTTTGGAAGACACTGGAAGGTCTTGAGCAAGGAATGACATGTTTGGACTGACCTTTTAAAACCGTCATTCTGGCTGTCGAGCAGAGAGCACGGGGAGGAGGGCAAGGACGGAGCAGGGGCCGCGGCGGAGCTGCCGCAGTGGCGCGGGCAGGGCGGCTGGGAGCAGGAGGGTAGCCTGGGAAGTGGTAACAGGGCAAAGGCCGGATTTAGAATGTATTCTAAAGGCAGAGCTGATGGATTGGATGTGGAGTTTGAAAGAAAGAGAGGTATCAAGACGATGCCAAGGCAATTCGGCTCAAACAGCGTAGGCTGGATCTGCCATTTATTGAAATAGGACAACTAAGAGAGAGGCAGGTCTGCATTGAGCAAGATCAAGATTCTGGTTTGGATATGAGATGTCCCCCAGACATCCCTGGGCGCATGGTAAGTGGGCAGTTGGATATAAGAATGGAGCCTTCCAGGAATAGACACAAGATAGACATATAAAGCTACCTCTTGGGGAGAGCCACAGGCAGGAGCTGCGGAAGCAGGACCCGAACCCTGGGGGACCTGGAAGGCAGAGTGTCAGCCAAAGAGGGCTACTCTGGAGACTTAAGGTTTAATACTGTTTATCCCACTGGGTTTTTGACTTACCTGGGACCTGTCACTCGCTTCCTGTTTCCTGTTCCTCCCTTTGGAATGGGAACGTCTGTGCCGTCCCGCCGTCATATTGCGGAAGCACGCGGCGCGTTTGTGTTCACAGGGTCACAGCTGGAAAGGAATTTGCCTCGGATGAGTTTCATCCATATCTGATTTAAATGATATTTAGATGAGACTTTGGACTTTAGACTTTTGAAGTGATACTGGAACAAGGTAGGACTTTTGAAACTGCTGGGATGAAACGTGTTTTGCACGGCAGAAGGACGTGAATTCTGAGGGGTCGGGGCAGAACGCTGTAGACTGAATATTTGTGTGCCTCTGAAATTCATATTTTGAAACCTATCCCCCCAGCGTGATTGCATTTGCAGGTGGGGACTCTGGGCGGTGGTTAGGTCACAGGGGGATGGGATCAGTGCCCTTATGCCCCTTCCACCCGGTGAGGACACAGAGTGAGGATGGCCATCTGTGACCAAGGAAGCTGACCCTCACCAGACATGGAACCTGCCAAAGCCTTGATCTTGGGCTCTTCAGCCTTCAGATCTGTCAGAAACAAACTCCCGTCATTTGTAAGCCACGTAGTTTATGGCATTGCTATCGCAGCCTGAGTGGACGAAGGCAGGCTCCCTGTCAGAAAACATATCTAAAGCCACATCCTCATTTAATGTTGTTTGAATCTCAAAAGAAACTACACAACAACTCTTAAAACAAACTGAAGCAATGAAACAAAACAAAGTCCTTAAGCGCTCCCACACACATGCAGACACACACAGTCCTGATTCCCCACCCCATTCTCACTAAGAGATTCTTTCTAAAACCAGACAATTATGAGCTAAGCAGGCTCCCGTCCAAGCCCTCCTCCCACGGCATTAGAACCAGTTAAAAAAAATACACTTTCAGGCGTTGCAATGAAAGCAATCGGGAGGGAGAGGGCCAGACTCGGCATTGTTTCTGGCAGGAAGCGGAGTTCCAGAGAAATTGATAATCAGAGTTTTTATTTTCTTGCTTAACCTGAGCTGACTTTATCTAAAACTAATAACTTGGCAAGAGTACGTCTACAAATTGCTCCTCCCCCAACCCCTATTAATTATGGAAAGAATTCAAAGACTAAAAACCGCATGATGTCTGCTGCAAGAAAAGCAGACACCTGAATAAAATGATGCCTGGAGTCATGAGAAGTGCGGAGCAGCCCCTGCTGGATCTCGATGGGGTCAGCAACGGGCCTTCAGCCACCGGACCCTGCAGACACCACTCAATCAAAGGGACTTCTATATCAAACACCGAAAGGCTCCGCTGTGACCAGCCAGAGTAAAGGAGGAAACAGAAGCTAACAGAGCTTCTTCCTCACACCAGAGGGTGGAAGGCAGGACCTCGCTCCTCTCTTCTGGAAAAGACCTGCTGACTGCACAGTTCTCTCACTATAAAGTCAAACAACAGGCATTAGAACTCCACCACCCAAATAAATACAGGGCTCATTTATGGGTCTAATGGTTAACACAGGGTGCAAATGCCATGGGTCACACAGGTTAATTCAGAGAGAAAACAAACGTAATCATGCCATTAATCATTGACTTGGGCTCTTAACTCCCAAGTTAGGCTGAATGCTTAGACTTTCTTCAGGAGAACAGCAATAAAAGAAAGTGGCCCCAGATTGCACTCCCAGCAGCTTTTTAATCAGAGAAGATTGCCAGGGCCATAGATTTAACATTGGCAATTAAGCTTCATGGGCCAAATAAATGCACTGACCTGGTATATTTCCCTAAAACCCTATATTCAATAATGCCATAAATTGGAACTGCATTGCACAAAAGAAGCCGATTCTAACTGCTGCAAAGAAAGTTCACAAAAGTTCACATTTAACTTGGCAGGCCAAGGCAGGGCACTTGGCAACTGCACAGATTCTGATTTCAATTCCCTAAATCTGCCCTCAGGATTTCATTCTCTAGAGGATGGGTTGGCAGCAGGAAGGTCCCTCTGTGATTGATTTATTAGCTCCAGTGATTTATTTACAATTTTACAGGATACTGTACCAGGGAAGAAAAGCCAGTTCCATGGAAGTGAATCAAATCTCTTGTGGTTTGATGTTTTCTGCTGACCTTGTAAGCCTCTCCCCTAACCCCATTACTTTTCGGAGTTTGTATGAGCAAACTGAGGAAAGTTGGTTTGGAGTATGTAACTGGGTGAGAAATCGTTTGGGGTTTTTTGTTGTTGTTGTTAAAGCTCAAATCACCTTTGTCCTCCAGGCTTCAAAACAGATGGGAAGAGTGGCTTTTAAAAAGGGGGCGGGGTGGGACCCGGGGCAACTTCAGGGAGTGGCCAGTCTGTCGCGGGGAATAGAGTCTAAATAAACATTTGCATCTACAAACACAGGGACTGGTCACTTCTTCCAGGACCCAAGGGGACTTTCTAATCATCAGATCAAAAACATGGTTGGCTCCCCATTTCCAAGAGAGTAAAATCCACTCTCTCGGAAAGAGAGATTTTCCACTATTTGACTCTTACACAGCTTTCTAGCCGTATCTCCCACGGCATCTTCCCCCCATTCTGTTGACACCGTCGCCGTCATACCCATCAGCCACAGCTCTGCCGCCTCACCGACCCCCCTCCTCCCACCAACCAACACTCTCCCACACACGCATGAGCCTGCAGCACACACACACTCACACGCATATACCTTACTTTGAGCAGTTACTAAGAACCTTCAATGTACCAGATACTGAGCTAAAAATCCTCCCAACAAACCTACCACGTGGGTACTTTTTAATAGCCTCACATTACAGCTGAATAAACAGTCAAGGAGAGTTGAAGTCACTTACCTAAGTCACACATCTGGTTAGGATTATAGAGATGGAGCTAGAACCTAGTTTTCCTGACTCCTGAATAAAACCACTACCTTCTGTTCTCTCTCCCCAACTCCCACAAACCTGCCTCTTTAAAAATAATGTTTTTTAAAATTAATTCATCAGGCTAAATTAGCTTTCCAGATGCCTCCCATTGAAATTCACCTTCCCTCTCCTACATTCCCTTTGTATTTTGATTTGACCTCTAATACGATACTTGAAATCAATTTCGTGTCAAACTTAATATGTGTCTGCCTCCCTACGGATACTGACTACACGCTATGGCCAATGCCTGTGAGTCCCCAGCGATGCCTAGCATCATGCATTGCACAGAACACATGCTTAAAAATATCTGTTGACTCCAGTAGAAGAAAAAAATCTCTGAACCTCTTCCATAGTGTGAGTATGCCAACAGGGAATGGGAAAATTTCGGTTGACATTGGTCTTTGTTGGTGCTATTGGGTTTGTTTGAAGATTTTATTTTTTTAAGAGAAGTTTCAGGGTCACAGCAAAATTGAGCGGAAGGCATAGAGATTTGTCATGTACCCACCCTCACACAGGCACTGCCCCTGCTGCAACATCCCCGCCAGGGAGTGACATTTGTTACAGCTGTGAACCTGCAGACTGTCATTATCACCCAAAGTCCATAGTTCACATGAGGGCTCACTCTTGGTGGTGTACATTCTGAATTTGGACCAACGTATAATGACGTGTACCTACCATTATTGTACCTTACAGAGGCCACGCTGCTTTTGTCACAGATCTTTCCCCTAACTCTTGAGTGTGAGGCAGCACAGTTAAAGAGAGGCGCCCTCCCCAACACTGCTTAGTGTGGGATAAACCAGAAGAGTCTGGGAGAAATTCCAGAAGCCCAGCAGCTGCACGTGGAGCTTGATGGCAGAGTCCAGGGAGTGCCAGTCTCTCCTCCCCAGCTCTTCCTTTGTGTCTAGCTTGTTCTTGCAGCCCAGAACATCCACAGATGCCTTTCCCAAGGTAAAGACTTCCATCAATAACTATGGCCTGGCCTAGGGACAATGCAACTAACTTTATTCATCCAAACTCACTGTAGTGACAGAGAAACAACTGTGAAAACGGGAAACTTTAAAAACTGGGGGAAAAACAAACAAATATAATAAATATATATACCAATAAAATATAGCTTACAAAGGATAGAAAGCAAAATAGAGGAAGAAACACAGAGAACTTATGTCAAAATTCTGTGCAGCATAAGGTTAGTAGTATAGGTTTTGGGAGCTAGACTGAGTTTGAATCCAAACTCTACCACTTTCAACCATGTGACCTTGGATGAGGTGTTTAATTTCTCTATGCCTCTGTTCCCTCCTCTGAAAAATGGAGAAAAGAATATGTCCAACCTCATAGATTCACGTGAAGCGAAATATGCTGTTACGTGCTGAGTGCTTAGAAGAGTGCCTGCCTGGCACAGTAAGTTTCAACAATGCTGTTATGATTATGACCAACATTCTGCAAGTGTAGTGTCTGTGGAATCGTGGGGAAAGCACAGGTCTTTGATTTAGAAGACCCTGTCTAAATTCCAGCTCTGACATTAAATAAGCGGTATGATATTAGACCCAGTCCTATCACCGCTCTAGCTTTAATTTCCTCATCTGCGCTTGGACTCTGAGGCTGTCATGAATCTCTCAACTCCTTCCTTGTTTCTGGAGATGAGAAATGCACTTCCTTGTCAGTGTCCCTTCTTTCCCTCAAATTCTCCCCTAGGCTGCAGGTCGTCCTGCAACAATATCAGTCAGTTGTCCACCTGCGATATGGTACAGGTCCCGCAAATATTATCATTGCTCCTTAAGTCAGCTCTCGCTGGATGAGTCCATTTGCCTGAAATACATTCACCAGCCATTGTCAGAACTGAGTCTATTCAACATATAGCTTAGCTCCTTCACTTCCTTATCTAGTATCCAAATTGCGGATCTTAATGTGAGTACCCCCTTGCCAATGGCTCAGGGGATACTTTGCTGATTTTAGCCTAAAAACCTGGCTATCAAAGAGCAGTCTCCCACAGCCAGAAGCAGGATTCTTAGCCACCCTGGCCACAAACCTTGCAGTAACTCCTCGGGTGCCCACCAACCTCCTTGTGGTTTGAGGAGCTCCTTCTGGAACTTGGCAAACTATAAACCTTTCAGGTTCAAATTGCCAACTCCAAGTAACTCCTGCAATTGTCTTGAATGACTCCTCTGTCAGAGAGCCCCAGACATCCCTTCGGAATCCCATCATTATATTAATATTATTATGTGCAAATATATTTGATGTCTGAACACACTGAAACTAATCACCAAAAAAGAATGGCTAAGAGTAGAAGACAGATATTCTCTGGTGGGAAAACTTTCCAAACAAAAATGCAAAAGACCGTGCTCTTCTCTAACTTGGGTCTCAGAGCCTGTGCACGCCAGTGCTTCAAAGCTCAAGGTCACACCACCACTGATGACACAGCCAAGACTCAGCCCCAGGGGCTGAGCTCTAGTGCCCATGCGCTTATTCACTCCCTGTATTTTGGAGTGAAAATTTTAATATCATAAAGTTATTAATTCTGTAATAATTAATATATACAAAGGATGTCCAGAAAGTATCCAGCCATTGTTAACATAACAAGAACAGTTACATGGCTGGATACTTTCCAGAAAACCCTCCTATAAATTTAATGTAGTTTTGAATCAATTCACAAAATAATTTTTATGAAATTGTATAAAATAGTTTTAACACACATATGGAAGAAAAGATATGGCAGGAAAACTAAGAAATATGAAAAAGAGGAATAGTAAAGGGGACCTGCCTTATTAGATAACAGCACGTTTTACATCTACTATATTCAAATCAATCGAATATTGGCATAGACAAATAGATCAGAAAAAAATACTATTATGCCTCCAACTTAAACCATATGTACAACTGAATTCCAGACTGATTAGACATAAATATAAAAAAAATAAAACTTTTACAAAATAATTTAGGAGACCACGCATAATCCTAAAGTTGATGAAAACTTTCAAAATTCAAAGTGGAAAGCAAAAGAAGCTTGAAAGTTAAAGATAAACATATTATCTATGTAAAAATTTTTAGACATCTATGGATAGAAAAGTCACCATAAGCAAATTAGTAAAAAAATATATTATTTTGTTTTTTTTAAAAAAGTAAGAAATAATAGATTTAAAAAAAACTGGTAAAAAATAATAGATTTGGAATAAATTTATAACACACATGACAGACCAAAGATTAACATCTATAATATAAAAAGAACATTTACAAATTGGGGTGGGGAAGACAACTCAAAAACATACGCAAAAGATAGCAAATGGACAATTAAGGGGAGAGCTAATCGAAATAGAAAAATTATTTAAATTGCCAGGCGCAGTGGCTCACGCCTGTAATCCTAGCACTTTGGGAGGCCGAGGTGGGAGGATTGCTTGAGGCCAGGAGTTTGAGACCAGCTTGTACAAGATGACCAAGATCCCATCTTTACAAAAATGCAAAAATTAGCAGGGCCTGGTGGCACATGCCTACAGTCCCAGCTACTCGGGAGGCTGAGGCAGAAGGATTGCTTGAGCCCAGGAGTTTGATGTTGCTGTGAGCTAGGCTCATGCCACGGCACCCTAGCTTGAGCAACAGAGTGAGACCCTGTCTCAAAAACAAAAAAATATTTAAATTAATTACGGTCAGGGAAATGCAAATTTATGCAACGATGGGATATTATTCTCATCATATGCCAAAAACTTTCAAAACTGAAAACATCAAGTGACTTTCGGATTCAGCAAAGAAGTTACTCTCATACGCTACTGGTAGAAATGTAAATTGTCACAACCTTTGTGGAAAGCAATCTGATGATGTCTATTAAAATTTAATAGAATGTCTCACACCCTCTGCCTTTCAATTCCACTCCAGGGAATCTGTCCCATAAACATAAAACCACCAGCAGAAAGGACACATTTACAAGGATATTTATCCTTGTTTGTGGTGGCAAACCGGAAGCAATGCCCATCAATAGGAGTATGGTCAAATAAATTATGTATACTCACACAAAAGGAGATTGTTATAACCCTTAAAAGAATGAACTAAAAGAACCCTTAAAAGGAAGAATGTATCTGTTGGCTTAGAGGAAGTTCCATGGGGCGTTGTTGAATGAAAAACACAAGAGTGTATAATATGAACCAATTCTCATAGAATAAATAATGGCAAATCATTGCATGACTACGTGTGCACGAAGGAAAATGTGGAAGAATGCACCTGGGGCTGCAACCCGGCTCAGCTGGTGGAGGTTGAGAGCGGTGGGCAGTGAACAAGGAGAGGTGAAGACGGCTCAGGAGAGGAGAACCAAGCACAAAATGACAAGAAAAAAGGCTGCAGGATATGTTCACGTTTATGAAAAATTATGTATGTATGTATATGAAGAAACGAATTTATTATTATTTAACATCCAAATTGATTTTTAAAAGAGCAGGATGGCCTCTGACCATTTTTGTCTCATCATCGGGGAGCAGTCTGCATACAGTTAGTATGATGGGTCCCTCCTGCGGGGGGGTGGAGTAGCCCCCAGAACTTCTCGGCTCGGGGTACTTGTGGCCAGGTGGGATTTCGTTTTACATTCGCCTCCCCTCTTTTTCCTTCACTCTTCCCGCCTTCCACTTGCCTGCCTTTCCAGAGGAAAGACACAGAGATAACGTGAGCACAACAACACCTGGAAGTTGAATAACGCGCGACCACCAATACGAGCAACACAAAGGATTGCTCGTTGTTTAGAGGTGCGTTCTGAATGCACGACGCCACCTTAGAAGATGAACGAGACCCGGAGATCAGATGCAGACTCTGGAATGTGAAGCCATAAACCCGGGACCAAAACACATAAGAGATATGTGGAGGAAAAGAGAGAAAGAAAAAACTGGAATGACTTCTATTTCTTGCAGTATAGTGGGTTAGATACCCAGAGTGACCCTCCTACTGAGAATAGCTAACATGCTTAATAAAATGCTTAAACATTCTATCTTTGTAAATGTGTCACTAAGCTGATAATAAAGGAAGAACTCCTTAGAGGCCAGAAATAAAGTAAAAATGAGGATTTAGGTAATCCACTCTGTTCCTGGGAGCTAAGCCAAACACTGGCATGATTGAACCTTTGTTTTGACAGGGAGAATTTATAAGCTGGGTCTCATCTAAGATAAGAAGTATAAGAAGTCCCTTTCATAGGTCTGAGACCTCAAAGATCAACCCTGTCAGTATTAGAGTAAACTAGAAATAAGCCTACCCCATAGAAGAAGAAATACTATTAAGAGCAGAATTTAATAAATTTAAATACAAACATATAATAGAAAGGATCAATAAATTTAGAGTTGGTTTTTTGAAAAGTCTCATAAGGTTGGCAAACCCTTGAAAAAGAAAAGGAACAATCATTTTTTAAAAACCATATTATGAATGAGAAAAGTAAATGTAAGTAAAGTTGCTGCAGACGTTAAAAAGATAAAATGTTGTAAACAGATTTGTGCCCCCAGAATGAAAACAGATGAAAAGAGAAAGTTCTTAGAAGATATAAAATACTAAAATGTTATCCAAAAGAAAGAGAAAAAAACTAATGATTTATGAAAATTATAAAAATTGAATCCATAGTTTAAAATCTTCCTATGAAGTAAACATCATTCCAATCTTAGATAAATTCTTGCACAGAATAGAAAAATAAATAACTCTTTCCATTGTATAAGGCTGTAATAACTCACTGAAAACCAAGGACAGTTTGAAAAAGGAAAATTACAAAGTAATTTTACTATGAACATTGACACAAAATCCTAAACAAAATATCATCAAACTGAAGCCACCAATAAATTTAAAAAGGATAATACATTAGGATGAACTAATTACATTAACAGATCAAAAGAAAACTATCACATGATCATCTTAAAAGATGTAGAAAAGCTGTCAATAAAATTTAGCATCTATTCATGATTTTTTAAAAATTTAGCAATCTAGGCAAATACAAAGTACTTTTTTAAAAAAAATTACTGCAAACATAACAGTAAATGGCAAATGCACAAAACCCAATAGTCAAGAGCGTTTCCTTCAAGATTTGGAACAAATCACCATCACCTTCACCATCACCATTTCTGTTCAGTGTCGCCTGGGGTTTCTGGCCAGCGCAAGAGGCAGGGATGGAGCCACGAAACAGAAAGACCTACCCAAGGCTCCTGAGGACACACCTAAGGCTGACTTTGTGTTAAACACTTCTGAAATATCACCTGCATGCTCTATAAACTCAAGTCCTGCTCTTTGTAAGGCCCCTGCACATGGCACGACATTTTTGGAGAGACATAACATAGAAGGCCCGCATACCCTGCCTGATATTACAGCCAAACTAAGGAGTAACATTGGGGGAAGACAAAAGACTGTTGGAAATTATCAAAATGTCATGCAATACCCAGCCACAGTGAATCACAACACACAGTAGGACCAAGGAAGGGACCACACGGAGCTTCACCATACTCCCGGCAGCCAGCTGCCGTGGGACTGCCGTGCGTGTAGTTCAGAGCTCAGTGAAGACCTGTTGGGCTAACTAGCCAAGGTGGAAGACTCCTCTGCTGGCCTTGCACACCTTCCCTCTGCTGCCAATTTCTGCAAACAAGTGCTAGAAACAACAAAAAGAACACCCTTGTGCAAAATAAAATCCCTTTTCAAGCAACATATCTGGTCTCGTGGGCCTGAGGTATTTCCAGCATCCCACTGGAGTTTACGTTTCTCTGTCTAAGATGACAGGATTCCAGCAGGGGAGCAAAAACTTGGGAGAAAAGACTCCTTTGGTCATTAAACAATTATGAGCCTTTCATGACATGATAAGCAAGATACGCAAATAGAATTGCTTTGTGAGTTTCAAGACAATATGTTTATATCCGTTATTTTTATGAAGGCATTTGTTCCATCTCAGTGTCCACTTCAAAAACGAAACTTCCCCTTACTCCTACCAAGACACAGTTTTTATCTTTCCTTTAAAAAATATCTGCAATTTCTAACATTTAAGTGTGAGTCCATAGTTTCTCAATTTTGACAGTTTCCAGTTTCTGGACTAAGCAAGGCTTTCTGTAATAATTGAGTTCCCAATTCAGGGGACTTTTGACACTTTTGCCTGCTTAAATTCCGGGGCAGCGTGAATTTCCTTCCCCTTTCTCTTCCACATTTTGCTTCCTTGATCTTTGTGCTCGGGGAAATTTTTTTCTACTCTCTGAGTCGTAAGTCACAGTCTCTTACTGTAAAGAAATACAATCTGCCCTTCCCACCATCACCATCGCCTTTCTAGCCCCTTACTGATTTGTATTTCCCGCCGCCCTTGCAGCGTCCCAGCATTACAGGGATGACAAGGGAGAACACGCTCACCCAGTCCGGAGGTGGTGGCTTCACGGCAGTCTCTGTTTTGGGTGTGAAGAGGTCGGGGTGGATATTAAAGAAGCTGAGTTAAAGTGCTAGCTCTGACATTTACCGATGTATCTCAACTTGGGAAGTCACACCTCCTCGCCAGAAGGCAATAGGGAGTGGTGGGGACTGTGGAGACAGGGCGAGTGGAAGTGAGCAGCTTCTACTTAACTACAGCTGCTCAACTCAGCTACCGTGGGAATGTGAGCTCTGTGTGCCGAGGCTTCTGAATTTTCAAGAGAGCACCAAAATATGGGTTATTTGAACTCTCTTGATTTTGGATTGCTAGCTGAAATTTTTGTAAAGCACTGTGAGTCTTTGGAGTACACCCTTAAAGCCTCTTTTGCATGTCATGCTACATGATCCTGAGAGCGTGCCTGGCTGTTCTGCCGCCCTGGAACTTTCAGGGACCCTTCCATAATCCTCCCTTCGGTTCTCCTGAATGTTCTTGGGCTTTGTTTTGGAGCACCTCACCTCTGAGGCTTTGCTGAAGACCTGGAAAGTGACCACCTCATCCTGAGAGGGATAAACTTTTTTGGACCTAGGATTTCCCCCATAAAGAGAGAGGTCCCCTAATTCTGATTTCTTGGGTTTGGGGTAAGCAAAAGTGTAAACTGGATATTGAAAGCTCTGCTGCCAGATCAATCTTATCTCTTGGAGTGTCCTGTTGGCCCAGTCTCTAGGCAAGTCTCCTCCCACCCAAAACATGTTGTATAGGTCTGGAGTGTCCCTCTTGTTCCTTATCTGAAATGGGAGGACTTCCGGAACGGGAGCCTCCTTGCTGCTCCATCCATCCACCTTCTTAGATGCTGGGGTGCTTGGTGTTTCCCTACTCCCTGCTCACCAGTCACTGCTCCTGCCCAGACTGCTTCTCCAAACCACCCGCTCACCCACAGAGCCAGCCAGCCAATGGCCAGCGTGTCTGAGCAGCCTCGGTTCCTCATGTTCCTCTCTTTTATTTGGTTCTTTAAGTTGTCAAAGGCCTTCCTCTGGCCACCATCTCTTGGCTCTTTCTTTATCTTTATGGTCACTCATTTGCCAACACTGACCAACTTTCCTACATATCAGATCCCTCCAAAGCTACCACATGTATGGAGATAATAGCACAAAGTGGCTAAGAGCCCCAGCTTTAAATACAGAAAAACCTGAGTTTGAAAAAATAAAGGCAAAAAAAAAAAAAATCCAAAAAACAAACAAAAAAACCCTATAGCTGCCACTTACTGGCTCTGTGATATCAGAAAAGTTGCCTACAGTATCTAAGCCTCAATTGCCTCATCTGTAAAATGGATATAGTACATACCTGTGATAGTTAATTTTATATGTCAACTCAGCTGGACCACGTTGCCCAGCTAGGTGGTCAAACATTATTCTGGATGTTTCTGTGTGGGTATTTTGTATAAGATTAACATTGAAATTGGTAGACTTTGAGCGAAGCAGACTGCCCACCATGCTGTGGGTGGGATGAATCCAATCAGTTAAAGGTATTAATGGAACAAAGACTGCCCTTCCCCAAGCAAGAGTGAACCTGCCAGCGGATGGCCTTCAGACTTCAATGGCAATGTTGGTTCTTCCCTGGTCTCCAGCCTGCAGGCCCACCCTGCAGATTTTGGACTTGCCAACCTCCATAGTCACATGACCCAGTCCCTTAAAATAAACCTCTCCCTCTCACACACACACATGCACACATGCGCGCACACACCATTGATTCTGTTTCTCTGTGATCCCTGACTCATAAAATGGCTCATTGAATTTTTGTAAGGATTATATGAGATAAATTTTGTAAAAAATAGACAAACAAAAAGAAAACCCAAATCACATGGTGACAGATCACATGGTGACAGGTATGTAAAAATCTCTCAATAAATGATAAAAAGGAACAAATGATTCTAGTTGGTTCCATTTTTTCCCTCTTGCCCTCCATTTCTTTGGAGGCCAGTCCTGCTGGACACTGGACCTGCTTCATCCCAGGGCTGTTATCTCACGGGATGCCGGAGCTGCAGAACTCAGGTTTAGGCTGGAGACACACGGAAAGACATGCCAAGCCCTTCCACCGTATTCTGGGAGCAAAGTCAACTATTTAAGAGCCATGGGTTCAGGTGTCACTGTGGTGTCCCTGCAGGTTTCAGGACAATGATGGCCACCTTATTGACCACCCCCTAGACCTGGGAAAGCTCCAGGTCAGTCCACTCAAGGGCCACCGGGAGTTAGATCAACCTGGAGAGATGTAACAGTAAACAGGAGTTCAAATCCCAGACCCTGTCCGCTGACTCAGGCTCCCTGACCGAGCTCACGGTACGTGCTAAATCAGCAGACCGTAAGAGGAAGCAAAGGAGACAGAAACACCCGTGTTGGAGGGTGAGCCCTTGCACATTTTAACCGCCCCTCTCAGCGTCCATTCTCAGCCGGCCGGGCGCAGCCACGCGGCCTCCGTGTCCCCATCCCCGCGGCAGGGCGCCGTCTCCGGAGCTTTCTGCAGTCTCAGGGGCGGGGGGCTGCGGACTGACGGCGGCTGCGGGTGTCTGCCCGCCCGATGGCCTTTGGCCTGGACAGCCCAAGCTTTCACAGACGGAGCCCGATGGCTCTCAGGCCCTTTCTGCCCCAGGCGCCGCCCTGGGCCGCGCGTCGTTTTCGTCCCCTGTGCTTCTGAACGAGCTCGTCCTGACACGGTCTCGCTTGGGCGCCGCAGTCCGCAGGCGGGTCACGCGCCGTTGCCGGCAGCCTCAGAGATCGCTGTGTCCGCCTTCAATCGCGTCCGCTCTGAGGTGCCCGCGGCCGCCGTTGAGCGAGTCACGAGCGACCGTCAGGGGACAAGGCCCGTGTCCGGCCTGGTCCCTTTCTCAGACAGGCTGCGCCTGCGCCTGGCCCGGATGACGCCTGCGTGCGCGGCACGGGATCCGGAGGAGGCGCAGGCGGTCCCCACGGCCTCCGAACCCCGAAGTCCCTCTCATTGGTCTTTCCAAAGTCAGGTAAGCTACCAGAACCCCAGGAGCGCGCGCAGGCCTGCCCCACCCGAGACGCGTCACCCTCCGGCGTGGGTGGCCTAAGCCGCTGCCGCCCGAGACCAGGAGCACCCCCTCCCCGTGGCTGGTGTAGACCCGAGCCTCGTGCAGCGCCCGCAGAGGGGAAGGCCACACCCTGCGTTTCTTCTAAGACCTCCCTGATAAGATTTCAGAGATGGTGAAACAGGAGAAATGGCTAATGATGATTTTTAAATGTCATTCATTAAAAGACACTTTTTTTTTTCAGAGAAATGTTAAAATATGAAGGGGATGGAAGGATAAAATACAGCAGTCTCCAACCTTTTATCACCAAGGACAGGTTTCATGGAAGACAATTTTTCCATGGATTGGAGGCAGGCGGATGGTTTGGGGATGATTCAAGTGCATTGCATTGATTGTGCAGGCAAACCTCTCTGCGAATGCTAATCTGTATTTGCAGGCGCTCCCCAGCGCTAGCATCGCCGCCTCAGCTCCACCTCAGATCATCAGGCAGTAGATTCCCATCAGGAGCACAACCCAGACCCCTCGCATGCCGTCTGCAGTAGGGTTCTCGCTCCTGTGACGGCCCAGTGTTGCAGCTGATCTGACAGAGGCGGAGCTTATGCGGTGATGCCAGCAACCGGCGGCTGTAAACACAGATGCAGCTTCCCTCCCCGCCTGCTCACCTGCTGCTGCGCAGCCCTGGGGTTGAGGACCGCAGAAATAGAATAGTATGGGCCTGTTAGCATTTCAGCAGCTAAATCATTTGCACAAGGCCCCCAAACAAATAATTCTATTGCCTTATTCTACCTATTCTATCACCTTATGTTATTAATAATTTGACAACTATGATAACATTAATATCTTAATTTCCATCGTGTTTTACACTTTATAATGTATGAAAAAGGACTTAATACTCAGATTTCATCCTTCATCCATTGAAAAGAAACCCTGAATTTGCCAACCTGGTTTCTCTCCTCTCTTAGGGAAGACTTCTTTCTTGCTGAGCAAGAAGCTAAGGTAATCTACATAATCAAAGACTGAGAAAGAAGGCAGAGTGTGGAGAAGAGGAGGAAAAAAAGCAGCACAGGGGGTGATGAGGGTGTGACTTGGCAGCTGACGAAAGCAGATTTTCCATGAGTGTGTTCTGTGTGTCTGGATCCCCTTCACTGGGAGACGCAAGGAAGGAATGGAACTACCTTTCAGTCACTTTTAGCTATTTATCACACTTAGCTTCCTAAGTATGATACCAGTTTGAGACTGAACCACTTAGACCCAGGTTTTTAAGGGTTACACAAACACTGGTGCTGTAATATGGGCATTGTTATCCCTCACTATTGAGGAAAAAACTTAATCTCAGAGACATTAAACGATTTTGTCCCAAGGCTTACAGAAGTAGTAAGCAACAGAGACGGAAATCAAAATCAAATTTTTCTGACTCCAAATTCAAGTGGTCTTTGCCTGTGTTCATGAAATAAAGTATTTAAAGCGTAATTTTTTAAATACTAATATTAATCAATTTTTTTCTGAGTAAATACATAATTTTTTATATATTCAAAATGGCAAAAGGAGCTGTGCCATCCTACTACAAGGAAGCAATTGCAACTGAACTGGTTAAAAAGAGCTGTGCCCATCAACTCCCCGATTAATATTTACCCAAGAGAAATGAAAACATATTCACACAAAGACTTGTAGACAAATGTTCATAGCAACATTATTCACAGTAGCCAAAAGTGGAAACAATCCAAATGTCCATCAACTGGTAGTGAATAAACAAAATGTGGTACACATCCAAACACTTAAGTGCTACTCAGCAGTAAGAAGGAACAAAGTACTGATTTATTCTACACCACAGATCAACCTCAGATTACATCAAGCTAAGTGAAAGAAGCCAGATATCAAAGACTACATATTATATGAAATATCCAGAAAAGATAAATCTATACAGTCAGAAAGTAGATGAGTGTTTGCCTGGGTTTGGGTTGGGAAAATGGGCACAAGGGACCTTATTGGGATGATGGAAATGTTCTTAAATTGGATTATAGTGATGGTTCATTTACCAACTCTGTTCATTTACCAAAAATCACTGTTATACACTTAAAATGGGCAAATTCTATGGCATGTAAATTATACCTTAATAAAGCTGTTAGAATAAGAAAAAGGATGAAGATGAAGAGTAAGAGATGTGCTATTATAATAAAACCCAAAGACATTAATCAGGGGTGAGAAACTGGCTGGCATGTATGGAGGGTTTGTTGACTATAGGAATAGTTGTGCAGGACAACTAGCCAACGCCAAAATATGTGAACAGTGCTATGGTTGTGCAGTTGATGGTAATCAGTCAATAAAAGAGGAGCAAAAGTGATTGGCCAAAAGGCAAAGCTTTGAGTGCTAGGCCAGAGGACCAACATCATGTTTTAATGCCCATCAAGGTAAACTCAAGAGCCTGGAAGTTTGTAGACGCCACTGTCGGAGCCTGACCTACAGATAAGAGGAAGATATGTAGGCTCTGACCATCATGCTTTGCTCACCTCACCACAGCATTCTGGGTAAAATCCCTACCATAGTAAGCATTGCATAAATTATTATCTACTCTTGTACAAAATGAATTAATCAGCTCTGCAGTATATTGTTCCAGAAGAGTTCATTTCTTGCCGTAGGTGAGTGCTTGTCATTTGGATAAGGTTTAAAATACATTGCTTTGAAAATATTTCATTTGTTTTTACTTGTTTGTGTCTTGTCTGAAGTAGAGTTTTATGGTGCCAAATAAGTAAACTACTGACGAAAACTTCAAAAACCAAAAGAAACAGCTAGCGCTGGTAAGGACTGAAACAGAAGAAAGCATTAAATTCTAGGCAAACAGTAGCTTCCTTGTATCACCAAGAAGACAGAGGGACTCAGAAAAGGCAAATTGCAACACTGAGAAAGAGATCCCCAAAGGTACTGGTTCCCCATGATTTCTGTACCTTCCTCCACTCTTCCTGAACCCTCTATCAAAGGAAAAGAGGTGAGTTACTCAATCCATTGGCTTATCTGACTGGTGACTCTAAAAAGAGCAAGTCCACATGATGTCCCAACCTTTTTGAAACCTTAGAAGGTCCTGTTATTATTGCTGTTTTCTGCAACAGTAGAAGGCATAAGAGAGCAAGCATGGCTCGCCATGTGTTGGGCATTCTCTTACCTCCTGGAGAAGTAAGAGGTAAATAAAAATCCACCCACGTCTTCTGTATTACTGGAGCCAGGACCTAGATCCAGAAAGGGCGAGAGTGCAGTTGTGGTACAGAGAGGACAGCAATCGTGGCCTATCCATGCCGTAGCTTGTGGTTTCCCCACTTGGAAGATGAACTGCAATGTATTAGGGCATCTCTTTGCCAGGCACTGTGTCAAGGTTTTACAGGCATCGTCTCATGCTGTCCTCACCGTTACCCACTAGGATTTGCACCGTTAGTCTCCCCTTTTGCAAAAAAAGAAACCGAGGCTTGGTGAGGTTTAGTCTACGTGCCTAAGGGCACAGAACTACTTAGCAGGACCCCTAACCTCCACCATGTCACAGGCACCCCAAATCAAACCAGGAGGTGGTAGCTTTATGAGACTGCGGGCTGAGTTCACACTTCTGATCTTCTGCTCCGGCAGAAGCTTACAGACTGCCTGGAAGAGGCCAGGCTGGGGAAAATGTCAACTCCGCCAGAGAGTGAGGTGGCGAGAGCACAGACGCGGGGTGCAGGGGACGGCCCCGCTAGCGTCTCTCCTGTGGCGGTTGAGACACTAGGTTTCTCCTAACCTGTGCTTTTTATATTCTTAAAAACCTGTTTCCATTCATTTCCTCTTGTTTGTTTTGGCCCATTTTAAAGAGTGCAGAATTTGGAATCAGAAAAACCAGAATTTAAACCTGGCTCTGCAGTAACATGTTGCGTGACCTGAGCCTCTAAAACGAGGCCGGCGGGCCGCGCCTGCCGCGCAGGGCTGTTCGGAGCCTTAGATGAGGCCATTCTCTAGAGAAGGGCTTTGTAAAGTGCTATGTACATTAATTACTATTTTCTAAATCTTCGCCCTCTCATTTTTTGTATTAGCTACTCCCCCTTTGTTTATTCCGGACACCAATTTTACAAAGCAGCTTGCTGCATCTTCAAGTTCAAAGAGAGATGTGGGGAGACGCAGAAAGAGAGACGACAGTCCAGCGAGGACCGGTGAGGACAGAGTCCTGTTGTTCCACACCAGCAGCCTCCCTCCGGCCGTCATTAATCAGCACGTCTGACTAATGACAGCCAAGCACTAATGTATTTGTCCTAAATCAGCCTATGGTTCTCAATCTTCTTCTAAAAGCGATCGGGAAAGGATCTGTCACACCCCTTGATGGAATCCAGGAGTCCAAGCTCATGACCCTCCCTTGATCGGGCAGTCCAGTTTTCTTACAAAGGAAATCAGGTTTGTCAGTCATGCTCATCCTTACTGAACTCATACTACCCCTGATCACCTTTAGAATTGCCCGCGAGCCATTTGTTCTAGAATGTTCCTGGAGAGGCATCCCTCCTCAGGGTGAAGGACGTGGGAGGATCCTGATGGCATGCCAGGCTGGTAAGGAGCGCAGGGTGCTGGGCGCCGGCTCTGTCTGAGAGGCAGACACAGGACAGGGCCATTAGGAATCCATGGACATTCATCGAGAAGACCCAGGCCATCCATGGGGCCACCCAAGTCGGGGTCCGGGGTGTAGGCATGCTGAGAACTAAGGAACACACCTTAAGGAGCACGACCATAAGGGCATAGAACGGAGAACGGGAGCCAGTGGGTGGCTGCCTGCTGCCCGTCGGAGCAGAGGGCCCAGCGTGACGCGGTTCAGGCGCATGCCATCAGCCCACCGCGGCGCTGGCGCTCAGCCTCATTTATTTGCCCAGCCACGGCAATGGTGGATTTTTCCCTAGACGTTTTTTACAAAGCACTCATCCTTGACACCAAAAGGAGCTCAAGCTTATATCACTTCAGGAGCCCACTTCTCCCCACTTTTGAACATTTGTGTGTGTCTGGTCTTCTGGTGTCTTCCGTCCCACCCACAGCTTTTGAGAAATTGTGGGCAGCTCTTCCTCCGTCATAGCTGCCAGTTCTTTCAGTAGAGTTGAGTCGTAGTTAAGAACATGGGGTTTGGTGCCAGACAGATCTGGTTGAATGTCCCTGACAGTCCATTTACTTCAGTGGGACCTTGAGTCACTAATCCCTTTGAGCCTAAATTCTCTCATTGAAAAATAGGAATAAAAAGAATCTCACTTCCTAGGACTGTCGCGAGGCCTCAGTGAGACAATGTGTCTAAAGCGCATGGCACAGTGCCTATGCAGCACGCGTGGTCCACACGTGTTCCCAGGGTCACCTGCATCATTGTTGCCAATTGTCCACTCCCCCCAGGATCAACACCCTTTGCCATGTGACTTTGCAGTCCTCCCCCTGGAGGCAGAGTGTACCCCCTCCCCACTGGTGCTGTGCTTGGATGGCTTGTGACTTGCGTCAGCCAGTGGAATGTGGGCAGAAGGCACAACGTGCCCCTCACGTAGTGTGTGCTTCCACTCATCCCCTGTGTGCTTCTGCCATCGCCGAGAGAAAGACATGCTCCAGGGAGCCCACTGGTCCCAGAGTAATGAAAGACTCACGGGCAGACCCGGACCCAAGCCCCAGCTCAGAGCCACGCCCAGCAGAGCTGAGCCAAGGTGAGCCGCATCCCAGCCAGCCCACAAACACATGAACAAACGTGTACGTGCTTATTGTTGTACATCACAGTTTGGGGATGGTTGTAAGTGTCATTATTGTGATAATAATTTATGCTTACCTTGTCCAGGACTTGGAGATTTGAGCTTTTTAAAAAGCAGTTAAATGGGCTCATTTCTCTTTTATTCTATTTCCCACCAGGCCTCAATGAGTATAGGTTTTGGAACCAGAGAGACTTAATTCATGGCTTCCACATCTTACTAGCTGAGTAGCTTGAGGCAAGTCACTTCTCTGAGCTTCAGTTTCTCATCTGTGAAATGGGTAAGCATACCAGCCCCTGTCAGCCTGAGAGCTAAAAGGCATCATGTCACAGGTTGGATACAGCATGGGTTCTCAAGAAAGGTGAGTTGCTCTCTCCTTTTCTTGCTAAGCTTATTGTCTTTTATGCAATCTGGAGTGCCTTATCTCCAGATCTTTGCAGGGCAGAGAGTGAATAGAGCTCCTCGGGGCTGAGGGATTTGGCCTTGTCTCAGACTTCTGTTCATTCACTCACATTTACGTGGCACCTAGCATGTGCCAGGCCCTGGTCTCAGCTGAGAATCTGGTGGTCAATAAGGCAAGTGAAGTCACTACTCTCACGGAGCTTACATTCTAGAAAAGTCAAAGTAAATGATGAATAAGAGAACAATAGACTCACTAGATAATTCCAAATTGCAGTAAAAACTATGAGATAAATACGGAAGTGTGATGTGGACAGGGAGTGACAGAGTGAGGGACAGGCTAGTGCTCGGGGGGGTCCCATTGAGACAAGGACACCCTCTGTTTTCCAAACAGTTGAAATGTGCCTCTCTAATCCTTCTTGCTCAACACTTAAACTCAGAAAAGTTTTTTTAGTTTTTAATGCTTTAACAAGTTACGGGATTTTTTTTGGCCCTTAACCACCTGCCACTCTTAGTATAGATCCAAGCAGGTCTTCTAAATCCATGCTTGATCCTGTGTTTCTCTTCCTCCTTCTGTATGTGTCTAGACTCTCTACCTTACCTTGGGCAGACACGCCCACATTTAGGGCACCATCCCCCTCTCCTCCTCACTGAAACCACTTGTAGTTTCATACACAGTAGAGGTTATGTTTTTGAAAGCTCACACCTTGTCATGCCACCTTCCCATAAAGACCCTCGCATCCTTCTCAGCCCTACACACTTTGAAATCTGCTTCTCTGAAGCCTGCAATGTGTGACAGCTCCCCAGGTCCCCATCTTGGCTCTTAAGAACTTGTGGTTAAATGAGAAGACGGCTTTAGTTGTCCCAGCCCATGTCAATGCCAGCCTTCTTTGTGGGCCAGGGTAGAGCTCACACAAGAAGTTTCCCTCACTCCTAATTGACAAAGTCATCAGAACACATGCCAGCAATTTATCAAAGGCTTCCTCTGCCATTAGCAACATGAATCACCAGCAGTTTCTAGAGTAGACTAGTGATTTCCAAATTTTATTGGCCTTATAAATGACCTGAATCGCTTGTCAAAAATACTGATTCTGACTGAGTAGGTCCAGGGCCAGCCCCAAGATTCTGCATGTCAAACAAGTGTAGCCAGCGCTGCTGATCTAAGAGCACATTTTGATTAAGTAGCGTCAACCCCCAGCACGACTGTCACATGCCTTGTGGCCAGATTTGTAATTGGCATGGAGACAACATCATCTCTCTACGTCTAGGTACCTTGGTCTTGAAAACAGGCTGGGGCATATGCCCACAGCAATATTTCTTCTCTTTCATATTTGGTCTCAGTTTTGGAGCCTCACCCCTCAATTTCTTCTCTTCTACATGTTGCTCTCTGTAATCACATCAATTTTACCAGTTTCATCTGGACATTTTATTCCAGGATGTTAATCCAGGGCACAGAACACTAAATCTTGCTTTTGAGTGCCAAGGTGACAGCTAACATGGAAAGGAAAATATCTTACTAGGGCAGGGAAGAAGAAGACAGATCTTCATCATGGTTCAGTGAGTATAAAATGACACGTGAATCTTAAAGGAGAAAAATGCACAAAGAAAACACTAAAACCACATTCACAGGGAAATAATGTACACAACATGCACAGAAGAATCTCAGTGAGAAAGTACTATTCAAGAGTAAAAAAGGAGGAAAAAGACTAGGAAAAGTACTCATTCAATTATTCATTCATTCATTTACCCATCGATTAAATTCGAGTAATACTCGCTGAGCGACTTCTCCGTGCCAGGTTCTGGGTATATGTGGTGAAAACAATAGAATCCATCACTTTCCTAGTGGAGCTGACATCCTGGGGAGAGAGACAGACACCAAACAAGGCAGCCAACAAGTAGAGACACAGTTGTGAATAGCGGTTGGCTATGAAGGAACCAGGTGTGGTGCAGAGATTGAAGAGGGCAGGGGATCCAGTGGAGACAGAGTGGTGAGAGAGGCTTCTCTGAGAGTCAAAAGACAAGAAAGAACAGGACCTGTGAAGAGATCACTGCAAGGAGAAGGAACAGTACCTGCAAAGGCCCTGAGGCAGGAAGCGATCTCATGGGTTTGAGGAACGGAAGTGAGTCTGGCTGAGCACGGCACGCGGGGTGGGGAGTGTGCACGAGAGAAGGCTGGAAACAGGCTTACGGTCTTGGATAGTCACACGCCTGTGGACTAACTATGGCAGGTAACAAAATGAACGCGTCTCAAGGCAAGAGGGTAGATCTATAATTTGGTGGGAGGGGACTTGTTCTTTTAACAAATATTTCCAGAGTGTCTACTTGTTCCAGGATTGGTATATGGAAAGAAGGCACAGTAAACAGAAGAAGTGGGTCTGATTGAACGGAATGGGGAAGACGCATCCATCACTGTTTAGAAAGCTGTTTGGTTGCCTGGGTAGACAGGAGCCCAGGAAAGGAATCTGGTGGAGAGCGGCGGGGAGGGGCAGCCCTCGGAGGAGCTCCGCAGCGCTGGGTCGGTCGTGGCGGCAGGGAGGGGAGACACGCTGCGCACGCACACGCGTGTGGGGCACGGGGGCAAGAGCGGCACGGGATGAAACACAAGCCGCCGAGAAAAAGCAGTTGGGCTGGAGAAACTGGAGAGAGGAAAATGAAAACATTCTCACACCACTCCACGGCTCATCTGATGACTCTTGGCAATACAGGTAAACGTGGGCCCACGTGCAAAGACAGCGGTCACGGGCAGGTAGCAAAACGTATGGTACGGGCCGCATCTGTGTAGCTTCCTGGGCAAAAGGCATCCCTAGGACCTCACACAGCAAACACAGCAGCTGCTAACTCATCCATCAGATTCAAGGAAACCAAGACTATTGTGGTCAGGATGTAGGGTTTTTTTAATTATTTCAAAATATTAAGGGGCTACAAATGTTTTTGTTACATGGATAGCTTTTATAATGCTTAAGTCGGGGCTACGAGTGTGCCCATCATCGGAATAGTGTTCACTGTACCTGTTAAGTAGGTTTTTACCTGTCCCCTCCTCCCCTCTTCTTGATTTCCGATGACTTTTACCTCTCTCTGTGCCCATGTGTGCACATCGATTAGTTCCAAATTATTAGAGAGTACCTGTGGTGATTGTTTTTCCATTCCTGCAATACTACACTTAGGATGATGGTCTCCAGCTCCATATAAATTGCTGCAAAAGACATTAATTCATTTCTTTGTATGGCTGAGTAGTACTCCATGGTACGTGTATAATTAACATCTTGTTAATCCATTAATGAACTGATCAGCACTTGGGTTGACTCCATATCTTTACGATCATGAATTGCGCTGCGATAAACATTCGAGTGCAGATGTCTTTTTGATAAAATGACATCTTTTCCTTTGAATAAATACCCAGTAGTGGGATTGCTGGATCAAACAGTAGGTCTACTTTTAGTTCTTTGAGGATCTCCATACTGTTTTCCATAGAGGCTGTATTTGCACTCCCACCAACACCGGCCTATATGTTTTAAAAGTCTCTTCAGAGCCCAGAGTCACAGCCCAAAGCTCCCTGAACTCCCCAGGTTCAGACAGTCGAGTTAAAGAGCCCAACCTCACGGCTCCAGAGCTGCCCGCCCTAGGCCAGTTCCGCTGTCTTACGAGGGTCCCCGGGAAAGAAGAGAGAAGACACAACTCCATCTCCCCTTTACAGGCCTTCTACAGACTCTTGGAGAGACTGAAGGAAGCTAAAGACCCGGTCCCAAGTGTCACTTCTCAACCACACCCATCCCCTGCCTCAGCGCAGAGGACACTGAGTTGACTAACCATTTATCGACTCAATTTGGACACACCTTGGCTAAGGTAAGACACTCTCTACGTACGTTAGGAAGTACTCTCAGTGTCTCTGACAGGCTTTAATTAAAAATATATATCAATAACATAAAAGAAACTTTCAAGAGAGAAAGCCCATCCATGATTTCACCCAACCTTCTTCATTTTTGCCACATCTTTCCAGGACTTGATCATATGCATAAGTGGCTTCACCTGCTGCACCATTGTGTGGGTACGGTTTGTCCCTTCTTCGTTGCCATTGTCACACACACTGCCACACAATGACACTCTCCTTCACTCCTAGGTTTCGACAGTATTCATAATCACAAGCTTGAAGAGGACCCCATGTTTTTTAAGCAAAAACAATTCTCTGCTTCATTAGTCGTTATGAGGCCAAGTTTTGGAGTCAGGAAGGCCTGAAACCAAACCCCCATATTGCATTTACCATCTGGGCAGCTTTGATAGAGCTGGCCTCTCAAAGTGTCAGTCCCTTATCTCTACGAAGGGGACAGTGCCCACTACCTCCTAGAATTGTGTGAGAACTACGTGGCGGTACTGAACATAACAAGCGTGGAGATGACACATAGCAAAGGTTTAATAAATGGAAGCTATTTCATTAATAGCATCGTTTTTATGATTCTCCTTTGGAAATTCAAAACAGGATAGAGCATAGCACAGAGGAACCCTGGGGAGTGTGAGTTTCTTCTAAGTTTCTTAGCAACAGACAAGGCCGACTATCCTCTTCTCTGGACAGGCAGGCCGGGGTGTGTGGGGAGGTCGTCTCCCCCACGCAGGTCACACAGTGTCCGGGCCCTCAGACCCACACACTCTGCTGCCCCGTCTCCCAGGCAGGGGCCCACCTGCCCACATCCCAGTGCTTTCCCTCGGGTTGATGTATCACCCCTTTTTGTGAAACCAAGTTAAAACACTTTACGGACACCAAAGCACTCATCAGTCCCCCGAAGCAAAAATATTTACCAAAGCACGCCTGGCCAGGCTAAAAGAATTAATGCAGCTTAAAGAAAGCAGCTCCTTTGCAGACAGGAAGCACTGCCCTGGGCTGCGCTCGGTGTTCACTGATGTTCTGTTCCCAGAGGCCACTGATGCAGATCGACTCTCAGGCCTCATGTGGGGCGAGTGCCCTCCGTGAAGCACTCAAAGGTATCTGCCGCCTTCAGCAAGTTGTGTATGTGTATAAAATAGGCCAATAGGACAACTCATATTTCTGTAGGGAGGAATAAATGTCTTATAATTCTTTCCAGAAAATCAGTTATTAAGCATTCATTCATTTGACCACTTTCTGTTGAACATCTATTATGTGTCAGATGCTGAGAAGGATACAAATACCGATCGTTCCCTCAATGCAAGGCGGGCAGGACAGGCGTGAGGCCGCCATCCGTCCGTCTGTCGGTCTCTCCCCATCCATTCAACAAGCACTTGCTGAGCACTTCATCAATGCCAGCCATTGTCCTGAAGATGTAAAGGAAAGAAACCTCCCATCCCCTCTAGGGTCTGGCAACCTGGACAGAGGTCAAGGGCTTCCTGCTTAGAGCAACTGTTTGGACAGAGGCAGGGGGACAGGGCCACATTCTAGACTCCTGGGAATAGGATTGGAGAGCCCAGACCCGGCTGAGCAGTCCCTGGCTTACGCAGAACCCATACCATCCTCAGAGACATCACTTCATTTGTAAATAACTCTCTTTAGATACAGACATAAGACTCTGTCAAAGCCAAATACATCAGACTTAACCCAAGAGGTGGAAAGCCAGACAGTAGGAATGTTCAGAGCTCTCTCTTCCTCCAGACATTTTTCATGCTTCACGCTCTGTTTTCAAGTCACAGAGGAATGGGCTCACACGTGCAGACACACATCACACACGCAGACTGTCTCCAACTTCGTACAGATTTTTTTCAGCCAAAAGATGAGAAGTCCAGGTGGGGTGGACATACCTGCCTTACTCTTTGATCACCTGCCACCTTGAGGAGAAGAAGAAGAATTGTTTGTTTGAGCAGCACGTTCCTGGGAAACCAGGTATGGGCTGCAGCTCCACAATGCCCGTCTGCCTGCCCGGCCGGGGCCTGCGCACAACGAGCAGTGAGGGTCCCTTGCGGGGCCTTGCTGAGCACCGAGCTCAGTGCCAGGCACTGGGGCAAGTCACAAAAGAAGTGGAAGAGAGACTCTGGAAGAGTTCATGTCTGACCCCAGGGAGAGAGAGGAGATGCTATAAAAATCAGTGCATACAGGCATAATTAGATTGGATGGCTGCTCTGAGCTCTGGAAAAAATAGCACATAAAAATAATTCTGTTATAAACTGACTCTTTCCTATATATAGCAAAGACAAATAATCACCCACTTCCCCAGTTGATCTGTCTTGTGAGTTCCTGTTTTTAACTATTGGGTTTTCTGAAAAGCTCACCTCATAAGCAGAAGTTCTAATGGCAGCTATAGAGGAATATCCAGCCACCAGGTGACCTGGAGGCCCCTACAGGGAGAGATGAGGTGGGGGAAGGGCTATTGCAGGAACTGAGTGATAGCTACAGAGGAAATCTGGCCACTTGGGCAAAATCAGAAGCACAAATTCCAGATTTCTGCTGCCGGTGGTCTTCCAGTCCTGGTCCCTGGAAGGCTGGAGGAATTTTCAGGAGAGTGGACCTCAAAGCACTCTCCAAATCTCCCTCCTCCTCCCCAAATGCACCTGCTCTGAAGTTCCCTAACAGCCTCCCTATAAAATGCCTGGGATCAACAGTGGGGCAAAGACCACCTAAAGGATGCGTGTAGTGGTGTGATGTGGTGGTGTTGCCTTTTCCTGTGAGTACCAGTTAGACCCCCAACAAAACAAGCTTTGAGATGCTCTCTCAGGAGCTCACTGCTAGCACTGCACAGAGCAAGACAGACAGACCTGAAGGACCACTCTTCCGATTTGCTAAGAGACTGTTCTGAGTCTGGTCAGGAAATGCTACCTGGTGGTAAGCCTTGTAATCCCACCCAAGAAACCTCATTTCCCATTTATTTTTAGTTGTTTCCCCTTTCTGTCCTTGGGAGCAATTTAAATCACTTTGATTCCACACTCAACAGCCTATTCAGTGACAACAGATCAGAATAGAGAAGACATTCCAGAACTAGGAAACCACTGTGAAAAATACCTGCTTAGAGCTCCATAAAGCCTCGGGAAGCAGGACCACTGCCTGGTAATTTAACTGTTCAGAGTGTACAGGGCTGCAAAATAGCAGTGGGTGCATTTCTGGTGGTCTTCCAGCTGCTTCAGACAAGGACTGTGAATCTTCATTCATTTGGCGAGAATGTGTTATGTTGGATTGAATGCCTGTACCATGCTAGGCACGGACAGTGGCTCTTTGCTGATATTTAATGAACGTTTGCAGGCCAGGGACCAGGTTAGGGCTTACTTAGGATGCATTTTCTAATGTAATCGTCCAAAACGCCTTTGAGTGTTTGCTGTACTATTATGATTCCCAATTTATGATCAAGAACATGAAGGCACTGAGGAAAATTACCCCTGAGAGTAATTTTCCCAAGATCACAGAACTCAATTATGGAAAAGCCAGGATTGAACTCAATACAGGATCCAGGCTTAACCGCTACACTCTACGGCCCTAGCAGAGATGTCCAAGGGAGATTGCTCAACCTGCCCCGAAAATCTGGTCCAGGCTTTGCCCTCAGGAAAGTCCCTTATAGTGAATTTGAATTTCTCCTACTTGTGTTACAGTCTATTTCCTCTTGCTGGGTTCCAAGCTGGAGAAGAATTAGGAGTGGCAGCTTCTGAGAAGTACAGGGGGCAGGTGGGGGGGAGGCGGGGACTGTCCTATGGCAAGCACTGGAGGCAGCCATGCATTTTGCTGTACCCGGAACTGAAAACCCTCCAGTGAAGTCACCTGCAGCCACTGAAAGCCCTATTTGTCTCCTTGTCAAAGCCCCCATGTCTCCCCGCCCTTGGAGAGCAAAGGTGCATTTGCCTGCCGAGATGTCGGACATCTGCCACTGATGCACGCGTCTGGCATTTTGTCAAGCTGACAGTGCTCATGGAAAACAGCAGAGAGTGCCTTTGTGTCCATTCGGAGAAGACACCCTTAGGTAAACAGTGTTTTCTCTGTCTTGAAACCTCCAAACCCTGGGGGTTCAGTCCTTCTCATCACAGGTTAATACCACAGCAGTAAGCAGCCTTCTCGCTCAATCGAGCATGTCAAACCATGCCTAAGGGCGTGTTAAAGCACACATTGCTGGACCCCACCCCATGGGCTCCACAGGTCTGGGATAGGGCCCCAGAACTTGCATCTCTAGCAAGTTCCCTGGTGATGCAGCTCTTGCCGGTCTGGGGACCACACTTTGTGTTTCCGGAGACTGCCGTGTGGAATTCTCGGTGTTGCGTTAACACTAGCAACACCATTCCTAAACATCACAGCTCAAAACTTCCAGGACGACATGTTACTTAAAATCGCAGAAGCGCAGATAAGTATGTGAGGTAAGAGGCAGAGAGAAGAAGAAATTAGGACAGGTCCAGCCCTGTCGGGAGTACAAATCCTGAGGACTGGTGGCTAAGAGTACACCTCCCGAGGACTGGTGGCTCCAACACAGAGGGGCTGAAAGGGCTTCTGTGTGGTTGGGCTCCTACCTCATCCCTAGAGTACCAAAGTTGGTCCAGGCAAAGGCAGCCCTGCCCTGCCCTGCCCAGGTGGTCTCTCCTTCCTCAGGAGAGAGGAGATACCCCTCCCAGGCACAGCATGGTGGCTGCATTTGCATCCTCTTCCCTGGGGAAGATGGGAACATCTCTCTGCCTCGCTCACCAGCCCATTAATGTCTCCTTCCCCCAGGTCCTGGTTGGACTCTAGGACATGGATATAAACAGCTGAAAGGAAGGCATCCTGACTCTGCTCTGCAATCGCTTACATTTCTGGAAGGCCTGGAGGTCAAGGTCTAAAAATAGATGAGGGACCCGACTCTTGTCTTACCCAAATGATTTCACCAATGTCGTTCCCTCTAAATGGAAACCCCTTTCTCCTGGGCCTCTTGGTGAACTCCTCTTCTTCCCTCAAAACCCAGCTCAGTCCGTCTTCAGGAGGCAAGCCCAGCTCCCGGGTGGACTTCCTCAGACCTCCGTGGTGCTTTTGCTCTGCTGAGTCCACACTTCCATATCGTTTACGGGATCGAGTGACGGGGCCAAAATGCTCAGCCTGTCTTAGTGACCCCAGCCTGTGTCCTCTCTCCTCACCAGCTGACTTGGTTTCTACCACTCTGTCACCCTCCAGGGACAGAGACCTCCCTTGATGAATTGCTCTTTTCTGTGACACAGAATCAGAGGCAAGGGAGAGAAAGCTGAAGAGCTGGAAGGACAGAAGGATGCTGAGAGAGGCACGTGAAGTCGGGCTAGGAAGACATCTTCCCTGCCAGGGGAAGGAAAGATTACACAGGCGGGGCCGTTTGCCGGGGGAGCCAGGGCAGGCTCAGGCGGGGAGGAAGTGGATAGAAAAGGGAAGGAGGCTGTATCGGGGGAGCTCTGGACTGCCTGTGTGGTGGGTTCTATTTGAGTCTGAAAATACAAGTACAGAACTCAAGCTGTTCTGAAATGTCTTTGGTTCACCGGGCTCTCGACGCCGCCCTGGGGTCACACCGCAGGTCATGCCTTCATCAGGTTACACCTCTGTCTGGAACGAACGGCAGATGCTCAGAAAGGGTTAGCTTCCCCCTCCTGTCCTTTGGTCAACCCCGAGCAGCCCGCCAAGCTGAAATAGTGGCAGAAGGGAGCAGGGGCTGACAGGATAACTGGGGGCAGAGGGGCGGTCCCACTAAGCCTCCCTAGACTGAATGCGGCCACACAGTGCTGCACTTGGCCGGGAGCCCACCACTTAGCAGCCCCCTCCGGCCTCTGGAGTATGGCTAATTAAAGACCTGGTTACTCATTTCATTCCCAAGTCACTATTTAAGGAAGTAGAATCATGCCATTCCTATAAGGCCTCTGACCCTGCGCTTCAGGCAAACAATGCTAGGGCTTGTACACGTCGCTGTGACTACAGAGCTGTCCAGAGAGCGCAGGGGGGCGGCGGAGCGGGCACTGCAGGCCCCACAGCTGGGCCAGCTGCCGCACTGTCCCTCCTCCATGCCCCTCTCTCCCTCGCCCCAAGCGGCCGGGATCTAGTGACTACCCCTCCCTAACCCTGCTGCCAGGGCAACGCCTGCGTTTTCTGGGCATACTCAGAGTCACACAGCTGATTCAGAAAAGAGAACCAACAATCTCCTTTTGGATTTCAAGTAGCAGCAACTTGGAGCATTTGGGATTTTTCAGTTATGTTTTAAGAAGTAAAGAAAAATATGGCTTTTGATCAACCAACTCTTATGAGATCTGCTCTATGCCAGACCTGGTGCTAAGAACTGGGAAGAGCTAATGAATGAAATGTAATTCCCGCACTCAAAGAAGATGCAAAGAGACACATAAACAAATAAATCGCACTAATGTAGAGTAAGTGTAAAGGCAGAGTTACATACCATGCACAGTACAGAGTAGGCAGTGACAGCCTCTAACTGGCAGGGGAAGAAAGGTATGCCAGAAGGTGGGGAATCTAAGGTGGGTTTTGAGGAGTAAATGGGAGTTCAACAGGTCACCTAGTGAGGGAAGAACATCCCTGGTGGGGACAAAGCATATTCAAAGTCATTAGATTACAGAGAAATAGGTTGAACCCGCTAGTCTCAGTAGGTCTCAAATTTTTCTAACAAAGAACTCATAAAACCAGAGTGAAGTGAGTGGACGGCCGGTTTGAAGCAGCCAGTGCAAGCATGAAATTTCTTAGATATTTATTTTTAAATTATGCAAACTATGCATCCTGGTTTATAATATTCTCATGTGTTGTGACATTAAGATAATGTTTTGAATTTCTAGTCAGCAAGGTTATTTGACTTTCCAAACATAAATTGTCAAATAAAATGGATCCTCCGTGGGGTAAGAGGCTCCCTGTCGACCCCTTGGCTTCAGGCCTGCCTGACACAGCCTGGGGTCAGACAAGGTTAGCTTGCTGTCCCGCCTGAGAACGAGAAAGCCTTTCAAGGAGGGTTGGAGACCAGAGCTTTGTCTCTGGAAGTACAAGCAATTTCCACGCTCACGGCTAGGCCTGTTGACCAGGTTCGACCACAGTGGCAGTATCTTCCAAACACTCTTCTGGAAGTTTCAGGCCGTCCCCCAGTTCCCTTTTGCCCTCTCTGCCTGCCCCGCTGGTTGACTTGAGGAAGATGCTAAGGTCAAGCAGTGAGGGAGGGAGTGACACATAGCCGCGCCACAAAGCCCGTGCGCAGAGGGTTCCAAACTCAGAGTGTGCAACCGGCAGCCTGTCAGAGGCAGGGCACCATCCGAGGTTTTAAAAAGCCACCTCGAGTGAAAGGCAATCATTCCCCAGTCTGGACACCAGGTTAGACCCAAGACCAATTCAGTTGGCACCTCTGGGAGTGGCGTCCAGGCCTCAGAGCTCGTCAAACGTCCCAGCTGATTGCAATCGTATGCGCAGCCTGTGAGTCTGAGGGCTGGGTCAGCGCGGTGCTCAGCCCGGATGTGCCTGAGAATCCCTGGGGGGAGGTTTACACCTATGGTAGGGCAGAGTGTCCGGGCTGGGGGCTGTGTTGGCTTAGCCCTGAGACCTGGAAGGGAGCCAGCCTCTCCTGGCCCTGTGCCCTGGGACCCTTTCCTTGACATTTTCCAAGTCCCGCATCCTTGCCTAGACCTGCAGGAGCAGTCCGGATTGTCCCCTGGGGCATCCTGAGCAGAGACCAGGACACAGGTACCCACAGAGCTTGGTGACTCGTGCCTTTGAAATCATCACAAAGCCTGTGGCCACCACAGTCCCAGCAGGGTGGCCTGGGTCATTCCTGGAGTGCTGTTTCTTGTACAAGAGGTGGGGCCACCAGTGGTGCTGATACTTGAATGGGGGTGACTCACGTTGAACGCACGGCATGTTTGGGGCCCTGGGCTATTGACCGTCCACTGCTGACCCTGCTTGAGTGGCATGCATGGGTTCTGCATGGCCCTTGTCCCCCGTGCTGGGACCGTCCTCAGGTCTGCAGCCCTGCACGCCCACCAGGGACACCCAGGATGGCCACCCCACCAGCACGGGCTTCGCAGTTTCCCTGGGCTGCTGCTCCTCGACGCCAAGGCACCCTGCTGGCCAGCTTCTTCCGTCCCCCGCAGTTGTCAGAGATGTGGCAAAGTCGTGCCGCCCCTGCCTGTCTCAGGCTGTGCCTGGTGAGGTTAGACTTGCTCTTCTCTTGCTGCACAGGCCACTCTCCCCCGTGCGTTGGTGGTGCGGTGTGGCAGGCAGGGGTGTGGTCCCCCCGAACGAGATCACATTCCAGGAAGGCCGTGACTGCTGCCTGACCAGCTCAGAACACAGTTGGAAGGTACTCTACATTTATGCTAGAAAACTTCAAAGTTTCACATCGCCAAAAAGGAATTCCCCTTCACTCTTGCATCATGGGGAAGACTTATCCTGCGTGTCCGCCATCAAGCGGGAAGCACCCTAACAACCCGGAGAGAGTCGCCAGAGCCAGCGCTCACCACGAGCGCCCTGGAGAAGACAGCTCGCTGTTAGCAGTGACACAGCCCCTAAACTAATGGCTTCAGGGAAAAGCACAAGCCAGGTCTGTTCTGTCACTACAAACCAGTCCAAAGAGCACTGTACTGTGTTGCCATCTTCCTCTGACAGCAGCAGGTATGAAATAACCAGGAACGGTGCATTTCACCATAGAGGACAGGAAGAGATTGTGCCGGGACCCTACAAAGAATCTCCATGAGCACTAATTGAGCAATAAACAAATATGTAAGTAATTCTTCTCTATCCATTCTAATCTGTCTTCAATATATCACTATACCTTCATATGGGCCCATGAATTTTGTAATACATTTTGTAATCAACTTGTTTTACAGACAAGCACCCCAACAAACAATGTTTGCTCAGGCCTGGCACATGTTTGGGGCAATCTTGTTGGACATACTGGACACTTTTTTTCAAAAGCTCCCTGGTGATTCCAGTTTTGTACCCAGGGTTGAGAGTCCCTATGCCAGAAGCAAGCAGGTGGATGTCCACATCTCTGGTTTCAGCCAGCAGTAGAGAATGGCTACCTATAGGGAGTGTTATAGGTTGAACTTTATTCCCCTAAAATTCATATGTCAAAGTCCTAACCCCCAGCACCTCAGAAGGTGACCTTATTTGGAAATAGGGTCATTGAAGATGTACAGATGCTCCTTGACCTACAATGAGGTTACAGCTCAATAAAACCATCCTAAGTTGAAAATACCATAAAGCCCTGACTTCAGCATGATACAATTCATCCATGTGACAAATAATACTTGTACCTCCTAAATGTTTTGAAATGTAAATAAAAGAGTCTCTGGGGAAGGATGTTAATGTTGTGTTTCATGACAAGGGTGCTGACTACATGGGAAGTTCGTTCTGTGAAATTTCATCTGGTGTATATGCATTATTTCGGTATTTTTTTCTATGTATGTTATTCTTCAATAAAAATTTATAAGAATAAAATATATTAGGCCTGGCACGGTGGCTCACACCTGTGACCCTAGCACTCTGGGAGGCTGAGGCAGGAGGATCGCTCCGGCCTAGGAGTTTGAGGTTGCTGTGAGCGAGGCTGACGCCATGGCACTCTAGCCTGGGCAACAGAGTGAGACTCTGTCTCAAAAAAAAAAAAAAAAAAGAATAAAATACATTTAATATACTTGACCTACCAAACATCATAGTTTAGTCTAGCCTACCTTACATATGCTCAGAACACTTCTATTAGTCTACAGTTGGGCAAAATCATCTAACACAAAGCCTACTTTACAATAAAGTATTGAATATCTCATGATGTATTGAACACTCTCACGCAATCATAAAGTTGAAAAATTGTTAAGCTGAACCATCCTAAGTTGGGAGCCATCTGTAATTAGTTTCCAGATGGGATCCTATCACAGTGGGGTGGGCTTCTAATCCAATAGGAATGACAGTGATCTTATAAAAAGGACAAATACGGACAGAGGAAAATGCCATGTGAACATGAAGGCAGAGACCAGAAGAATGTCAAACCAGCAAGAGCCAGGGGAGAGGGCTTGCCCTGAGGAGGGACCGACCTGTTGACATCCTGATCTCACACTTCCAGCCTCCAGAACTGTGAGACAATGAATTTCTGTTGCTTACACCACCCAATTTGTGGGACTTTGTTTGGTCACCCTAGGAGACTAATACAGGGATGTTCCTCAGAGGAACCCAAAGGAACTTCAATACACAAAGGTTCAAAATGGATTTTAAAAAAAAATAAACAGAAATCTTCCAGGGAGTGAAGGAGTTGGCAAGCACTGGAAACTTTTTCCGAGTTTCTCTTTTTTAATGCACTGTGAAGGGAAGCATCATAAATCTCCTCAACGAACCCTCTCACTCTGCTGATGGCCAGTGAGAAAATGACTGGCTCACTGTATTCCTAGACTCCTTGTTACTCCCTTGCTCATTTCAGCCTGTTGGCCAAGGAGGGATAATTGCATTAAATCAGCTGGCAATTTAAATGTTCCCCTTTTTAGCATCAAAGTAGCTTTCCTCGTTAGTCAGTTAAAAACCTGAGGTCTCCCTGGCAAATAGGAACACCTTCGAATTAGAAGTCTACAGGGAGCCAAATGGAACGGGAGAGATCCTGGGCACAAAAGGAAGTGTCTTGTGGCCTAATCAGGCTCCCTGCTGGAGGAACCCACGGGATGCCCCAGGGGTCCTGAACCACAGTGGCCTGTGTGTTTCCCACCAGACACTAAGTCCCTTGAGGGTAAGGACTCTGCCCCTCATGCCTCACCGTCAGGGCACCTCACAGTGACTACTAAAAAGAATTCTCTTTCCCAACCCCTCGGGCCAGAGACTGCCCTTCTTCACCGGTCGCTGCACAGGAGGCAGGGACAAGGACTAAACCAAGGGCTCGCAGACCCTTTGGGATGCAGCAAGAGGACAAGAGACGGGCATCTTTACAAGGCATTCGTGGCACTTTTCAGGGTCACACAAACCAGATAAAAAGATGATAAATAAGGCCGGGCGCAGTGGCTCACGCCTGTAATCCTAGCACTCTGGGAGACCGAGGCGGGCGGATTGCTCAAGGTCAGGAGTTCGAGACCAGCCTGAGCAAGAGCGAGACCCCGTCTCTAGTATAAATAGAAAGAAATTAATTGGCCAACTAAAAATATATACAAAAAAAAATTAGCCGGGCATGGTGGCACATGCCTATAGTCCCAGCTACTTGGGAGGCTGAGGCAGTAGGATTGCTATAGCCCAGGAGTTTGAGGTTGCTGTGAGCTAGGCTGATGCCACGGCACTCACTCTAGCCCGGGCAGCAGAGGCAGACACTTTCACAAAAAAAAAAAAAAAAAAAAAAAATTTAGGGTTTATTATTCACAGGAAGAAATTATTCATTTTAAACCTTTAATGATTATTGTAGAATTATTTTTTTAAACTTTTATTTGTTTTCTTGTACTCATTAAAGTTTTGAAAGCTAATGTATTATGAGCAAATGATATGGTTTTAAAAACTTATGTTTCTTGTGTATAGGACTCTCAAATGGTGGTAGACTCCTTCAAGTCTGGTTTTGAACCTCCAGGAGACTTTCCATTTGAAGATTATAGTCAGCACATATATAGAACCATTTCTGATGGGACTATCAGTGTATCCAAACAGGAGAGTGGGAAAGTGGATGCCAAAACCACAGTAGGAAAGGCCAAGGGCAAATTGTGGCTCTTTGGAAAGAAGCCAAAGGTAAAAGTCATAAAATTCCTATATGCTAATCAGTTTTTTTAGTGTGTCAATTAAATCAGTGTAGATATTGAATGGATAATGATTTACTATTGGAGGATAAATATTTTCAATTTTAATGATTCCAATAACCTTTCACTTAGTAGGAAACAGAGTTTTATACTTTAATAGTAAAAATTATTTCTGGATTTAACATTTGACCACTGCTTAATAATGACTAAGAATATTAACTCAGTTGTTACTATCTAGTTAAATATTTGCTTTTGAAAATATACTTGGTATATAGTTTCCATCAGAATTTCTAAAGGGACATGATCTAACTAAAAGACCACTAAAATTGCAGTTGTCAATTGGAATGAATGATTGACACAGTAATAATAAATGTCAAATTAGGTCTTATAGATCATACTACTGAAATTATTTTTATCATTCATTTGAGTTTTTAATGGGAATGGCTCAATGTTTTTGGTTAATTGGAATTTAAAAAGTATCTAGTTTGCTAAGAGAATCTCAACTCTTGTTAGAACTCGCCTTTTGATGTGCTGTTTATTTTAGATACATAAATCTAGCTTAGCATGTGAGCAGATGGAATAGATGAGTGCTTTGTCTTTCTTATCAATTAAGTGATTGTAATAGTGTCATATCAGTAAGGAAAATAGATACTTTTAACTTGTGCTATATTTATTAACATATACTTGATTATTTTTTTTTTGATCTTGGCATAAGACTGTGGATAAAATTAAAATCAACTGAAATTATAGTTTACCTATGTGTCTTTAAAAGCACAATTATAATTAACTCACACTTTATTCATGCTTTTAATAATATTGTCCAGTCAAAAAGTTGAGAGGTCAGACCTTTTTTAGTCATATCAGAGTAGCTAAAGGAGCTTAGGAATACAAGGAATACTGAAATTTTTTAAAAAAGAGGTGAAATAGGATGGAATAGAAATAGTCTGAGAGGAAAGCCATGAAAGTACTGAAAATTTTTTGCCTATCTCTGATAATAATCAGTTATAATTTTAATATTTTATATGTGGTGTTACCTATTTAGATAACTTTAGCTGTAGCTGCTGCCTTTATCTCTTGACAAGTACATGTTAAGTATAACTAGGAATCCATGGTGATGCTAATATTCTAGAAATCAGAAGAAAATTTTTTTATCTATATCATATTGCTTTCTCTATAATTTGTGTACTCTATATTTTTAATCTGTCAGCTTGTAAAAAGTGATCAAGTGAAATGGTACATTTAAAAAAGTAAATTTGATTTAAATAATGATAGTTTTTGGCAAAACTATGTTTAATTTCTTATTTTTATAGAAAACTTTGAGATATATTTTGTGAAAAGTATGTTGCCAAAAATAGAATTTTCATTTAGGAAAAGACTATGCACATTTGGCTTATTGATTCCTTTCTTTATTTCCATATTAGCCACAGTCCCCACCCTTAACCCCTACTAGTTTATTCACATCCAGTACTCCTAATGGGTCCCAGTTTCTCACATTCTCCATTGAGCCCGTGCATTATTGTATGAATGAAATAAAAACAGGGAAGCCCAGAATTCCTTCTTTCAGAAGCCTCAAAAGAGGGGTAAGTTTAATAATGGGTTAAAATGCATGATGGCCTATTGTGTGTGTAATGTGGCTTTTAATACTCTCCACCCTCATTATAAGGCTCTCTCCTATAAATATATAGTTTAAAAACACCACAGAATTAAGTATAGCTGCCCTCAAGTTAAAAACAACTCCTCTTTATAATATTTGAAATGCTCAACTATAAAAGAATGGTATTATAAAGAGGGTGGTGGGTACAGTCATATTTTAGCAATTTTTTTGTTTATGTGAAACCATATGTTCACCATTGTCTTGTAATGTATTTACATTTTTAAGACTTTCAGTAATTTGTCACTGGAGTTACTCTTGTAATAATTTGTCACTAATGCTGACTTCACTTGCCAACTTTATAAAGTATTTTATTGACAGTAAAATGTCAAGCTCAATTTTAATTGCCCTATTTAACTTTTAGAAGGGTAAAGCACAATTTCTAATAGTTAAAAAAATTAGAGTCATGTTAAATATCAAGATTATAAATCAAATTAAGATATTATTAGAAGGTATTTTGTAAGTTGGGAAGCATATAAAAATACTAGGTATTACTGAGTAATATTTACATGGAATTTGTTTTCTTGAACTAAAGAAAAGTTTTATTTTGCCAGAATTTTGCCTTTTTTTTAAAAAATTGGCCAGCCTTTAGCATTTACTTGTTCCTAAGAATACTCTGCAAATGAAAATTTATGGAATAGTAAAAAGGAAATATTAAACTTTCTTAGCAACAACTATTATACTACTGATAAATAAATTAGAGTTATTCCATTATGTAAGGCTATGTTTGATTTTAAGGATTTTTTTTTTTTAAAGAAGAAATAGAGTCTTGCTCTGTTGCCCAGGCTGTAGTGCAGTGATGTGATCATAGTTCACTGCAGCCTTGTACTCCTGGGCTCAAGTGATCCTCCTGCTTCAGCTTCCCGAGTAGCTGGAACTACAAGTATGCACCAGCACTCCTGGCTCATTTAAAAAAAAAAATTTTTTTAGAGACAGGGTCTTGCTGTGTTGCTAAAGCTGGTCTTGAACTCCTGGCCTCAGTTAATTCTCCTGCCTCAGCCTCACAGAGTTTTTGGATTACAGGTGTGAGCCACTGCAACAGGCTGAGGATGTGCTTTCAATATTCATAGGCTATTAGATTCATTTATAAGATTTGTTTGAACATTTGAGAAATACATGTGTGCTAACTCATAGTTGAGAAATCAGTCTATCAGTGTCTTAAGAAGTTTAATTAATAGTAATAATGCCTAAAGTTCCTTTCCTCTTTTCCTTTTCTTTCCTTCTCTTTCATTTCTTTCTTGTTTTTCCTTCCCTCTCTGTTTTTCTTTCTGTAGTCCTTTCTGTCTTCAAATTTCATTTTGGCTTCCTGTAGAACAAGAGATACTAGTTTAGGGCAAGGTTACATTATTACCTACATTTCCATTAAAATAATATGACAGGCTTAACTGATGTCGGTAATGAAGCAGAAATGTTCTAGTGTGTTGTGACTTTTTTTGGTCTTTTTTCCTCCAGTGGTGTGAACTTTGCATCTGTCTTACCTAATTCTGTTTGCAGATGTGATATGGGTAATTAAGGACATTTTGAAAAGTCCCTGTGGATGAGTCTATTATACCTACAGGCATGCCTATAATCACTTTTTAAACCTCTTAACACTTATTTGAAAAACTTTAAGAAATCATATTTGGGATTTCTATTGCCAGAGGTATGAGGGTAGAATTAATTCTGATGTTGCTTTCCTATGGTGATTTAGACTACACTAAATATTAATATCTTGTGTAAATCATGAGAAATTACCGGTCAGTAGCCATTAGTTTGCAATTGTTTGTGTATTCGACATATTGAGTCTACCAGGCCCAGTTAAAGTACTCTACACAATGTAGTCATAGAGATATGAAAAAAGTATAAAAATAGTTTAGGCAGTTAGAACTGTGAGCCCTGGAGAGAGAGAAGCTTAAAATACGTGACATCTTCATTCCTATTGAATAAATTTATGGTTAGAATTTTACAACTGTAAAACTTAAAACTATTTGGTCATTATTTTTCACAAATTGATTTAATTTTAAATATTCATGTGTTATTTTTACATGGGCCTAATTTTAGAAGGCAGAAATCCCCTCTCAGTTTTAGTATTAGTTACCATTCCAAAGAATAAGGCAATGTGCAAGATAGAAAATACCACAGACAACGGGTTTGGAGGATGGAATGGGAGGAAAGTGTATTACAACCTTGGGGTTGAGAAATTTCTGTCTGTTTTGATTGGCTTTTGATAGTTTACTAGATACTATTTCAAAATTAACCTACTTAGATGTTTTCCTTTCACTCAAGAATTTTTTCTATATAGAAAAATTCAAAAAGAAGGTAAGCTTTAATAAACCAGTTTATATGTTTTTACATGGGTTTACTTGAGTTTTTCAGTCCATTAAGCTTACAGAATAAAGTTGATGAGTAGTACCATTCAATTCAGAAACTCTTCTTTTGAGCTATACTTGTTGGACATTGCTTTTGCTAAATATCTTTTCTAAAAAAATTACGATTTCTTTCTTTTTTTTTTTTTTTTTAAAGAACTGGTTTGTATGATCCCAATATCGGTAAGGGTAGGAGAAATGTTGTATTAGACCCATGTTTTTGAGTTTGACAGTGGTACCAATGGACCTTTTCTGAGGGACAAAGGTTTATAATTAATTTCCTTATGTGACATCAAGTTCAAATTATTAATGGGTATTTGGGGATACACCGAAACTAAACTATTTAATATACAAACTAATAATTTTTGCTCTGTAACCATTTCTTTTGAGCTTTATTGGATAGTCCTATTTTAACTAATAGATTTACCTAGCATTAAGTCTATATTTTCCGTCTAAATTATTCATGACTTTATAGACTTCCAGAGTCATTCTTCTAAGCTTTTATCTCTCCAGAGTACAGTTCTCACAGGATTTTGGCCTATCTTAAAATGAAATACACCTAGTAATTTTAATTGCCTCACTGATTTTCTTTTTAGCTCTCTTTTATATTTATTAAGCATAGTAGGTATGTGAAATTTTCTAGTTTATAGGTATATGATAATTATATGTGAGAGTAAGGTATTTTTGTTGTGAACATGTAATACTTTCAAAAGTATACAATATATTTCTAATATTTTTACCAAGAACTTAAGTTTTATATATCCTGAAGTCTAAGGTTAATGAACTGTAAATTTTCTAACTGATAATTTAGTAAAACTAGGTTAACTAAAAACCGAAACATTTGATATTTTAGTTATAATTATCTTAATTTTTTCTCTAAAAAAATGCTAATATAGAAATTAGAAAATAATTTATATCACTTAGAAATTTAGCTGGTGAAAATTATCGTAAAAGATAAGTCAAATTCAAATACTTTAAATAAATATTTTGTTCCTTGTGCTGTATATAATTTTGTTTAATAATATTTAAAGAAGGCCAGAATATCTTTCTTTCATTTAAACCTTGTTATTTCCTCACCAAGAATAAATTATAGCTTTTGTTTTTCAAAACTACCGATAGTCTAAAGAATGTTAAGCTTAATTTAGAAAGATAATGTATAACAAATGTCATCTTTTCTTGTCATAATCATTAATATATGTGACCAACTCATAAAGAGATAAGGGGTAGATATTTTTGTCAGATATTTGTTAAAATTTATTCATATTTTTATGTGAAATTTTAGCTGTTACCTCCCCACCACCTTTTCTCAAAACCTCATGATTTAGAAAACAGGGAAAAATAAAAATTTTAGAGGCAGCTAACTAGTTGTAATCAGTGTGAAGATTAATTTTGTAAAGCTCTGTTACATATTCTGGGTCTCGCTCTGTGTGTGTGTGTGTGTGTGTGTGTGTGTGTGTGTGTGTATGTGTATGTTTACTTGGGATGCTAGATAGATGCCATGCCAGTTGCAGAATCCTACTAACCCACAGAATGTAGGATAGATGAGTGTGTATGTATGTATGCATGTATATATGGTATTTATGTAGGAAATATGTGTGGGGCACTTGGATCTGGGTAACTCATTATTTTGATAATGTGTTTTTAATGTTTCTATACATAAATAAAAAACTAAAGTAAAAATGTTACCCTTACCTAACTTGATAAATTTAAATTCAAAACAGTATTTTGAACTATGAAAATTCAGATAATTGTGTTTTCTTTAATGCATTGGGAGGAGCATTCTATTTTTTGATATTTCTTATAAGATTTCTTTTAAATGGCTAGTATTAGGTCTTCTGTATTCAGCTTTTCAAATATTAGTAGAGAATGAAGAGCTATGTAAGTAAAATCCACTTATGTCAAAATTCTCTTTAAAGGAAAATGCATGATTACTGATAGAATGATTACTATTTACTTTTGAGTTTTAGTTAATTTTAGAAAATATCTGCCCATTATCATCAGTGTATACTTTTTTGGCAAGTAGTTTACTTCCCTAAAATGTGCTTAAAATTGTTTTTCTGGCATAATTGCTTGGGTTCTGAAATGTACATGATTTCTTTTAATATTGTAAAATCGTATAGGTTATTGCATCTTCTGTATTATGGTTTCATGTGAATAATTTACCATTTCTTTCTGTTTTCCATTGAACTATTCAGTGGTCGGTGAAGATGGTAAGCCTTATGTGCTGATCTATATACTGTGCCAACATTAAGTACTCTCAAAACATTGTTTTGTTTAATTCAAAACAAGTGATAAAGTACATCCCACATTTTCACCTTGTGTGTGTTTTTTCTTTTATAATTTAATACATAGTCCAGCATATACTAGTACTTCTCTGTGTTATAAGATTAGAAGTAATGTGGTTAACTGTCATCAACCCATTAAGTTCTTAAATGTTCTTGGATGGAGTCCTTTGTCATGTTATAGAGGAATATGAAATTACTTTTAAACATTGTTTTTAAAGTTACTTGGTAGAGCAAAAGTTCATGTTTTATGCAGAAGAAAATTTAGCAAAAATTATTTTTAACACCCTTTAAAAGATTATGTAAATTTGATTTGTAATTTATTGCCAGAATCATTAAATTTTTCCAAGAATAAAGAAAGAAAAATTTCCTGTTAGTATCATTATGGAATCAGTGCTCTGTTCTTCTGTACTATTGAAGGGGAATGGAAGCACAAATGATGTAAATAGTGTGTGTGCATGTGTGCGTGTGTGTGTGTGTTTGGGTTGTTTCTTTGTTCATTTATTTGAAACAAATTAATGGAGCTACATTATAAAGAACTATGCAGGAATTATTATGTAAGAAGCTATTCAAAATACTTTTGGAAAATAGACCACTTTTTTAGATTGTTACACTCAGCCTTTTATAAATTCCTTCTCAGTAAAAGAGGTTGTTAAATGCCTCAGGACTTCTTAATCTATAGGAAATAGAATGAATTTAGTTTTCTTATTCTAAGAATAGGTTCTACTGTCAAGTGGGATATTAGAATTGCAAGTGCCTAGGTGTTTATTGTTAATAAATTTGAGAACAAGTTTTGATTGGGGATAAGTGGAACTCTGGCACATTCACTTTTGGGTAATTGTGAGTTATAATTTTAACAAAAAACCCGCCCTACATTAAAATGTATTTCTTCAGTTCATTAAGTAATTTTTCCAGATTTTTAGAAATATTTAAAAAATATAAATAGAAAATTTACCTTTGGCACATATATAATAGTTTTCAAAACCAGTACTCCAGATTAGATTAAATCTGACAATTTATTTTGAGAATTAACCAGTAAAATGAAAGGAACTTCATATAGAAAATTTTGCCATCCATTTATTTAGGTCAGATTTGGTCAGTTGGCCTTGTTATTTCTGGTGACTTGTAGATGAAAAAACAAAAGCTACTTAGGATGCCCTGCCTTTTGTAGGCAGGCTTGTTGACTGTCCATAATGTGTAGGCCACTGGGGAAAGATCCTGGGCATTCTGTTGTTAATTAAATATTACATTTGATCATGGCTCATCCCAAAATTGAGTTTTCTCTCTTTTAAGTGAGTGAAGCATTCTTATAGATAGTGAAATAAAGCTACTTAGCATGTGTTATAGGCATAACTGGCCTAAAGAGCAAGAATGCATTTGTTTGGGGTGCTCATTTTAGTATCACTTTAAAAAATTGAGTCCTATTCAGGTTCTTAAAATAACCATTTTGAAAAGAAAAATGCATAATGATAGGCATCTTCAATTTTTAGAGTAAATAAAGACAAATGTAGGTTTATACTAAATGGATTCAATAGCTGCTAATACTGGTTCTGTTGTAATCTCTAATAACATAGCTAAAGTAACAGTGGTTGACGTTTAAGAGGAAAAAGATGTCATTTCCATCAGAAATTTATATCTAAATACTAGCACTTTTTCTTAAATTGCATAGTTTCTTGATTATCAATGCATTAAAACATTTTCAAACATCAAGCATCTGTTTTAAAGAAAACATCTTTCAGGAACAATAGAGGTATGTTATTTGGTTTTACAAAAGAAATTGAAATTATACTAGTGATTTACAGAACAGGTAAAATTTCAGTTGAAAATATATTTGTTGGAATATTCTATCTTTTGTTTTTTAATGATCAGGGATGTTTTGATAGTGGGGAATGGTTTAATGTAATCATTCAAAGACTATGTAGAATATATAAAGTGTATTTCATTAATTAGATTATATAAGGTAAGTTGCCTATTCAACTCAATTATGTTCATATTTTTAGTTTGAGCATTTGTAACATTCTGGATATCATGGCAATGGGCTTAATTTGGGAATGTGGTAGTATGTTATATATAAAATAATAACTTGTATAGACAAGAAATGTTATGTGTTTCCATTTTGTTGTTGTTGCTGTAAGAAGGTTTATATGTATTCATTTTTACTCTGCTAAGAATTGAAAATAATGTGATACTGGTCATTACCAATTATCTGTATCTGGTGATATTTTTACCTGTTCTGTTTCATGGTTTTATAGAATGACTGAAATTTGAGCTCTTTCAATACAGTTGTTTTCATTAATATATACACATAAACACACACACACATCTATGCAGATTTTTTTTAAGGGGTTGCTTGAGGCAGATTTGAGATTAAACTTTGGTATATATTTTTATTTTATGGCAAGTGCCTTTTAAAAATAAAATTTCCTGAAAATGTCTTCTATAATGATTTAGATTCTCTTTTCAGGGCCCAGCACTAGAAGATTTCAGTCATCTGCCACCAGAACAGAGACGTAAAAAACTACAGCAGCGCATTGATGAACTTAACAGAGAACTACAAAAGGAATCAGACCAAAAGTATTTTTCTTTTAAGTCTTCTGTATCATTGTTTCTTTCAACATTTACTTTGAATGGTACATTTAAATGTGATGTATAGAAAGTTTAAAAATCATGTATCCTAATTGAAATATCTTTTGAGAGAAAAATATACTCTTAAACTGGAAAATCTTATGGTTGCTATGTGATAAATAAAAATGAAAAATTAGAATTTCTTTGGTTATAGATTTTTAGAATATGTTTATGCCTTCCCTAAATGTAAAAAATTGCTTGATGATTCTTTATCAAGTGTAGTTTCTGGCTTAGTGTGGTGGCTCATGCCTGTAATCCCAGCACTTTGGGAGGCTGAGGTGGGAGGATTGCTTGAGGCTGGGAGTTTGAGACCAACCTGGGCAACATAGGGAGACCCTGACTACTAAAAATTAAAATTAAAAACGTAGTTTCACCAACATGAACAACCTCTAAGCACATTTTAATTTTGCATTTATATATAAATTGAGTTCAATAGAAACCCTGAGGCTCTAATTATTTTGTTTGTAGTAAAACATGTTGGTAAACAATGCTTAATTACTTAGAGCTTCATATTTGTGCATAGCTTTAATTTTTTAAAAATTCTTACAAAAAGTTTTCTTTAGATCAATTTTTATGAAATAGATGCAGAAGAGTTATTTGTGGTGAATAAAGAGTTATAATGGATTGGTGACTTAATCTATACTGAAGATAAAATTGGGACTTAAAATTGTAGCATGTGAGATTGAAGTTTTGATGTTAAGAATTGTGTATGAGGTGAGATGTGCTTAATCGTAAATGAAATATTGCAACACAGTTGATTCTTATTAACAGTAGCTATGTTCTGTAAATTCACTGTGAGCACTGTATTATTGAATACTGAAACATTGCTCATAGAGGAAATACAGAGTTAGGCTCCAAGTAACCACTGGTCACAATGTTTTCATCAACTGATTAATATATAATCTTGTTTTCTGTATGTTTTTGTATAAATACACCTTATTTAATTTATAGTGCTGATTTGTTAACTTTGAACTCTGCCAACAGCACTGTAACTCACTTTTGAACAAAGCTTATCTAACACATGTTTTCTCCATAAGTAACATTACAGTCTTCTTATGCTTAGAAACGCTAGAAAGCACTTCAGCACTGTGCTTAAGGGCACCAAGATCATCAACAAAAAGCACAAAAATGTGAAAAACATGGCACTAAATAAGTGGATTACAAAAAGGACACATTGTTCAGAACATGAGGGCACAAACATGAAGGCCAGGGTATCACCTTGTTTGACCTCAGCTGGGAACTCGAATGTGTGTCTGGTGACTCAAATTTTTCTCTGCTCCGTCCATGTCCAAAACAAGAATAAAGGCACAGAAACGTGAATGTTCTTGCTATGGCCTGGTATTAGCTCTAATCCAGGGAGACTTGATTAAAAATTATGTGAAGTATAATAACAAAAGTTGAGGATGAAAAGGTATAGACTAAATTATGAAAAGTCTTGAATGCTTTCCAGCCCATGATTAAATGCTTTTCCGTGGAGTTCTGTAGGTATTGGAATTGCCAAAAGTTGTTAAGAGAGAAGGGGTGACATTATCAACTCTATATTCTTAAGAAAGGTAATTGAAAGCTATATGAAGATTAGATGGTACAGGAAGGAGATTGAAGGCAGGGAGACTAGTTAGGAGACTTTTTAACAATCCAGGTGAGAGATGCTGAGGGTCCTATAAAGGCAAAGCCATGAGACTAGAAAGGAGGAATAGATAACAGTCATTTCAAAGCCAGAGTAGGTTGGACTTTTCACCTGAATAGATGTATGAGAAGAGAAACACGAAGGAAGTTTAAAAGAAAAAGACTTGTAGCTCAGGAGAGTAGCTATAGAATTAATTGAAACAGGAAAAATAAATTTGGGGCAAAGATAATGGTTTTGTTTGTGTTGATTTTTAAAATACGTGAAAAATTCATATTGGAAGTGTCCAGTTGGGTTTAGAAATAGAATCTAGAACTTGGGAGAGAAAGAGGGCTAGAGATACACATTTGAGAATCATCTGAAGATAGGTGATATTATTAATAAAACAGTAGGAGATCATCCTCAAAGAGAGGAGTGTAGGATTAGATGAGAAGAAACCTTTTTTGTCATTTTATGTAACGTGCATGTAAAGGTTAAACAAAGGAGGAGAAAGGAGCAAGTGAGGGAGATTGTGAGAAAGCAGAGGTGAGGAGGAGGAAAAAGAAAATGTAATCTCCATGAGGTCAAGAAGGAAAAGAGTATTAAAGAGTGTTGGTCCATAGTGTCAGATGTTAAGAGTCAAGAGGAGCTAATTGAGGCAAACCTTTAATGTGATTAGAGAAGAGGAGATAGGCTAAAAGAAATTGGCAAATGATTGAATTTAGAGGGAGAGGGCAAATTAAAGCTGCCATTCCTATTTCTAGCACAGATGAGTGGGAGGATGATGATGCTATGTGAGCTTTGATAAGGAACACTGGTGGAATAGTGTGACTGGGTGGGAATATAATGAGTTCGATTTGGGATGATGATGAGTTTAAGAATATTGAGGAATATTCTTCCAGCCCTTGATTAAAATATATGTATATATATATACACACATATATATATATATCTCCTTGTTTAGAAAGCAAGAAATGAGAAATGAAATCTGTTACTTCTTGGTATTCTAAGTGTTTTAAAAGATTATCTCAATAAATTACTAACTCTGTACATGTTATCAGCTTTATGTGAATTGTCTTTAATCAGGTAATGTTAGACTAAATTTAAAGAGATGTGACTCTGTGTAAGATTAAGCAAGCCCCCACAGTAAAAACTCTTTTATCTGGAAGCATATGAAGTGAATATTTAATTCTGTGGTTTTGTTCTCTTTCAGAGATGCACTCAACAAAATGAAAGATGTGTATGAGAAAAATCCACAAATGGGAGATCCAGGGAGTTTGCAGCCTAAATTAGCAGAGACCATGAATAACATTGACCGCCTACGAATGGAAATCCACAAGAATGAGGTAGCTTTGTTATTCAGCAGTTGTCTGAGATAAATTACTTTTATAAACTTCATATTGATAGATTGTTTTTTGCTATAATTATCTTCAAATATCTATTTAATTTTAGGGTTTATGATCTAAAAGTAAACTATCATTATGGTATATAATCTTTAAATTAATCTCTCATTGAAGTTTTTTATTTAAACCTTTATATAAAACTAAACATTTAAGTTTTTTAAGTCAGCTGTAAAGTTGATCATTGACCAAATTGGAATAAAAATTTCCCATCTCTAAGAATTACATAATTATAAAAACTCCAAGCACATTTTAAATGTGGAATATCTTTTGAGCTTTTAGACATATTTATTGAGCTCAGTTGTTTGCTTATTTTTTCCCTAAGGCTTGGCTCTCTGAAGTTGAAGGCAAAACAGGTGGGAGAGGAGACAGAAGACATAGCAGTGACATAAATCATCTTGTAACACAGGGACGAGAAAGGTCATTTTTTGCATTTTATTTGTATTCCTCCTTTTCCCTCAAACTTTTCTCACTCTTTTGTCCTAAACTTTATACAATTCTTTTTCTTCCTCCCAAATTTAATAACTTCAGTCTTTTGAACTCTGTTCCTTTAGCAATGTTTGCAGGTGAAGTAGGAATTTTCGTTTTGCTTTGCAATTCCAGTTTGTTGTGCATCCAGAAACAGAGCTAGGAACGTAGAAAATTCTTGGAGCTGCAGTCTGGGGACATAAGTTATTCAGGCATGGGGAGGGTTCCTTTAAGGTTTAGATGGAGTTGGGGTAGCTTATGCCAAAGAAAAATTTTGCTGTCAAATTGCTCAAAGTTTTGAGAAGGAAAAAAAGATGGTTAGTTTGGACCAGAGCTTCCAAAAGGCATTTTGCTAAGTTTCCATACCACTTGTGACATGTTTCCCTTGGTGTAATGTGTCTCCCCCCACCCTGCCCCAATAATGAAAGTCAACGAATTAGGATTCACCTTAGAGAAGAAATTGAGAGGTCTATCAAATCTTGGTTTTCTACTTAAATACAGTATATTACTCAAAGTAAAAACTTTGTGAAAGTTCTGTTTTAATGTTCTCTGAGTCTCAGTTTCCTGAAATATAAAATGGAGGTTAAAATACCCGTCCTTCAGGGCTGTTAGTAAAAAAGGAAATAATGCACATAAAGCACCAAGCAGTAAAATATCTGGTAAATAGTATGTGTGCTTCACAAATGTTAGTTCCTCCCTCCTCTCTCCTCTTTGTCCCCCTTACTACTTTTGAAAGACTACATATCTTCAATATGTCAAGAGATATCCATAAATAACTGTTTTTTTGTTACTAGGTAAAACCCAGATTAAAAGGATCTAATTTCTCTGGCATGTATTATTTAAGAATGTGGCTTCCAGACTTATTGAAAGTGCTTTTAAATCTAACCTTACAGATTTTTCTATTATTAAAATCTTAGTCATTTGATTCTTCAGCAAAATTATTAACATTTTTTTCTCTTTGATTTAAAAAATTTTTAAGAAAAATCATATGCCTTTTTTGGATATTCTAAGTTACTAACTTTCTTGTTACCATGATTAAATTGGAAATTAAATTTATTTCTTAGTAAGGAGTCTTTTCGTTTTCGGTGACAGAATGAATACTTTACCCATACTGGCTTAAACTAAAAATGGACTTCATTGGCTTCCTTTAGTGAGAGCTTGATCTAGGAGCTCAGATGATATCCTCAGGACTCAGTTTCTTTCCACCCCACAGCTCTGCCTTCTACTGTGTTGGCTTCATTTTAAGGCTCTATGTGGTGATCCTCCAAAGCTCTAGGCGAGTATTCTTCCAGGTTCAAGTCCGGTGGAAAAGGGAGTGAGCTTCTCTTCCAAAAATTTCTTTGCATTTCTTATATCTGATTGGGTTACAGGACTACTTGTGAACTATTCACTCCAGCCATAGAAATGCTGTGCTCTGATGGCCCCTCCAGATCCAAAATAAAAATAACACCTGAAGCCTGTGAACTGAACATGGGTCTGGGTGGGTCCCCTAAGGAATTTTAGGGTTCTCTTGACAAAACAGGGAGTGATGAATCTGTGGTGATGAAAGACAATTGTCTACTACATTTTTCCATTTTATCTCTAGACCCAGTGATAGTGAAATGTATTTACTGAATACTGCTATGTGCATAGAACATTGTAATCTTCTAATTTTTTTATTTCAGGAAATTTAGAGAAGCATTTTATATTAGAAGCAATTTATGTACTCAACATTTAAGAAAATAGGGCTTAATTTGGAACTATGTCTTTGGTATTTAGTTTTCCGAATTGATCCTGAAGAGATCACCTATAGGTAATATATAGACTTCTCATGTTTATGATACTTGATCAGAGATAATTTTATGTTTTATAGTCCTGAGGGAAGTTACACTGATGATGCAAACCAAGAAGTCCGTGGGCCACCCCAACAGCATGGTCACCACAATGAGTTTGATGATGAATTTGAGGATGATGATCCATTGCCTGCTATTGGACACTGCAAAGCTATCTACCCATTTGATGGTATGAGTTTCTTAATATGTATTTGATAAAATTGGTTCCTTAAAGTCTAAATACATTGTCACTCACTGTAGTGTTTTTAGCCTAATAATACATTGTTAGAAAATTATAACAGTACATTAGCATGCATACTTTTGTTTTAACTGAATTACAAATACAGAGATTTTTCTTCTGTATATGAAATTAAAATTACCCATGTTATTGACATCCTAATATAGATGATTATTTAATTATCAACTTTGGTCAATACAGAATTTTCCCCAGAGTTCTTACTAACATTTACATGTACTCAACAAAGTTGAAGCAGCTTGAGCATGTAGCCCAACCCAGGAAATGAATGGCTGGTAGATGTCACTTTGTGTTCTTCCTTGCAGCTTACTAACATTGAGAGACGGGTACAAGGCATAGCTGAATGCCATCATCATGTCCTGACTTGGTAGACCACCTTTTTAGATGAGAATGGGGAAGAATGTGGTAGCTTCTGACTATGCCAGCTTTTCCCCTGTGAAAGTTGGAGAACAAACTTTGTGAGGGCGTATGGCATTGAGGCCCTCTCCTGCGAATTTTTAGTTAGACCCTTTCTTCTCTTGGACTCTAAACAATCTCTTTCCTCAGCTAAAGAAGAGCAGAGTAAATTGCTTATAAAAATTGTTGTAAAATGGTGTATGGTATAAGGTCTTTCTCCCCCATTTGTATGGGTTTTAAAATTGAGTAAAGTCTTTAATTAATCCTCATTGTAAGAAAACATTAAATTTAAGATCTTGCAGCTGAGTGCAGTGGTTCACTCTTGTAGTCCCAGCTACTCAGGAAGCTGAGGTGGGAGGATTGCTTGAGCCCAGGTTCTAGACCAATCTGAACATAGACCTCATTTCTAAAAAAAAAAGAAAAAAATTGAGATCTTGTTATAATATAATCTAGAAAGTAAAGAAGAAATTTAGCACATGTTAAATGAAGACTCAATTCAGACTCAAAACTGTTATTGCTAAGCAGATTGAGAGTATGGTTGGGGATGGAGAGAAAGGGAGTCCTGAGGCTGGTGAGGGATTGAAGGAAGGTTATGCTTTGTGGCCATTATGCATCTACCATCTACAGAGTTAAGCCTGTGTTTTTCTCTGCTCTCTCTCCAACTGTTTTCTTCTCATCCTTCTTCCCACCTTCTCACTGTCTTTTTACTATTTTCCTGATCCATACCTCGTGAAATCTTTAGATAGCTACATTACTCAAATTTGGGAAAGGAGTTGGAATAGTGAAATGGAGTTAGAATACCCTGTCAAATCACAGAATGTCACTGTGGCTCAGTTACTTCATCTGTTATAATACTTGGGGATGATATTAATCCAGTTTTACTTGCTTATTGTGCACCTCAAATGAGAGATGAATATGAAAGTGTTGGGTAAACTACAAAGCATAATAGAGGTGTTGTTGTTAATGAGAGCCAGTGGGCTTATGGTTCCAGGTATGTTGAAATCTAGTAGGGTTATATGTTATTACTATTTTGTGTTGTATTTATAAATTTTATTAAAAATTATTGCTGTGCTTTATGTTTGTGCTATGAAAACTCTTATCTAGGACATAATGAAGGCACTCTGGCAATGAAAGAAGGTGAAGTTCTATACATTATTGAGGAGGACAAAGGTGATGGATGGACAAGAGCTCGGAGACAGAATGGTGAAGAAGGCTACGTTCCTACATCGTACATAGATGTAACTCTAGAGAAAAACAGTAAAGGTGCAGTAACTTATATCTAAACTAAGCAGGCAGCTTTGTGCCATGTATGACACGGGAATGATAACATAAATGAAAACACATTCAACTGGTTGGAAAAAATAAGAAACCTTAAAGGGCATCTAAGATTTATTGTTCACTATGTGAGCTGTGTAGGCTTAATCTAAGAGATGTAACTATTACCACAAGAACTATTTTTGTGGCACTTTACTGTTTAATGTTGGTGTGAAGCTTAATTGATGCCTTTTGCTTTATGTCCTGCTTAAGTCTTTGTGAAGGATTTGTGTTTTTCTGCCTTACAAATAATATAATTTGATTTATTGGGCAGAAATCCATAAGTAGTATGCTTCTCTGCCTCCTTTCCTTCAGAAAACACAGTGCCTGTAGTGAATTCAAATAAGTAAAACTGCTCTGAAATGCTGTGGAAAGCTGACTCCCCCAAGAGTGCTTTGTTCTAGGAATTTAAATTCATAGCAACAGTTTTCTAGAAAGAAAGTAATAGTTGGATAATTGGGTAAAATAATAATATCATTTTCATTTTCTTCTCTATTTTAACTTTGATTTCCTAAAGGAAGAAAATAAGCACCTAACATATAATCTATTTAAGTAGTAGGCTAATGAAGAGATTTGCAAAATAAATCACCTGGTCTAGCTTTTAGTCGACTAAAAATTTTCTTTTGAGACCTGGAAATAATTTGAGATTTACTGGTAGTTTTCAATAATATACAAGCTTCCTTCCAAATTAATTTATGTTTCTCTTTTTCATCTTGAAAATATCTTTGGGAAAATCACTGTAATGATTATTTAGCATTTAGCAGTTATACATAGGAAAAAAACTGGTTATATATGGGAAAATATACATTTGAAGATGGAGGAAATCTTCAATGGAAGGGAAATTTTACTTATTTAAAAGAGAAACAACATTTTGACTAACTAGGTTGGAGGAAGATATCTGTACTACCATTTTAGAGCATTTCATTATTTCAGTTGGATCACCAGTTACTAGGATAGATCATTTTTTCCAATTAGTTTCAACAAGCATTTGTTGGAAACGTTGTACAATCAAGGATTGTGCAGTCCTAGTTGTGTGATGACACCCTGCGTTATTTGTGTGGGAAAGTAAAGTGAGGAAGCAGTAAGATTTTGCTCATGTTTCAAAATTTTCTGGAGTTTTCAGTAACTGTGAAAGATTTTAGAGACATTTTGGATAGACACTTTTAAACTGAACACTCCTTTTGGTCTTACCAAAGGTCTTCAGTAATTGTTCTTTTCTTTTTCCTCCTGGACTGCAGGTTCCTGAAGAGGGTTTCTGAGGAAATGGGCAAGATGTTGAAGGAGGTTACATGCAGCTGCTTTTGGGGGGAGGGTATTAGAGTTGTCAGGCTCAAAAGAGAAAGTGAGAAAAGCTAGTTGCATGAGTGCATGCAGACATGATTATTTTTTACTAACTTCATTAGCATTTTCATACATACATTGTTTTAAAAAATCATTGTAATGCCAATTCTTAAATTTCTAGTTCACAATTATTCACAGAAAACAGCCAACAATGGCTGACTTTTTCCCATTTATTTTACTGATGTCCAGTCAGTAAAGAATGCAGAGCTATCATAAAATTTGTTATACGTTTGACTGTCCCAACAGGACTGTCTCTGTCCCAGCTCTGTTTTAATTGTCTGTTAGACCCATTGTCTGTTAGCTCCTTGCCATCTGTCAGTGTCTGCCTGTGCCACCTCCGTGCTTGCTTAACATCCTGTTGCATGTCTAGAGTGATCGGGCTAGATTTTTCAGGCATGTCTTTATAATCCCTTGTTCTTGTCAAAGCTTTTGTTTTGTTTTACATTTGTAGTGCAAATCTGTTTGTCAAACATCTCCAGCACTAATGTTGCCATCCTAGTATTTGTGTATGCTGCTATAACTTCCCCACTGCAAACATTCCAGTTTTCGCATTATGAAGAAGTAGTCTGTAAACCTGAAGTATTTATGATGAGAAAAAGAAAACATCTCTGCTCTAGCCTACAGCCCAATTGAAAGAACTCTTTGAAATGTGATACATCTTCACCACCTCAGTCTGGGAAGAATCTATAGTCAGCACTGAAATCTTGGCATAATAAACACAGAAGATACTCACCACCTCAAGACAAAGGACTATTGTCAAAAGTCAGCTGCTTCCATTCAAATGCTGCCTTAAACTAGAGTGCCTAAATCTGTTGATTGCCAACACTACCACTACAGTATCCCACAAAGGGCTTTATGTGTCAGCTCAGTGCGACCTCCTTTAACTCTGCTGCACCGCTGCAGCTGCCGATGTAGCCTCGGTAGGTGGCTGTTAGAGCTCCACCATGTACGATGGTGCATCTTCAAATTTATGCATCAAACTAAAGACATCTCCCAGTCCATTTTACATAGTGTTTTTATGAGAAGTTTTGTGGACCTCTCCCCATTGTCTTTTTATTTGGAGTTACGATGATCTCATTTGATTATTACAATGATAGTCTGTTTCAAGTGATGCTTTTGTTTGAATCTGATAAAATTTAGTGTAACTTTGTAATGATCTATGTGCACTTTTACTTGTAAAATGGAAATTTCTGTATGTTTATACTTGTAAATATAATTGTTGTCAGTGCCCCGTTGCTCATGTTGTCCTGCTTCGCATTTGTGATTCTGTTTAATGACTTGTAATCTTAACTAATTTCTTAGTGATGTTGTAATCGGGAGATGGGTGGGGGTGGGGGGCTATTTGTACCACTGAAGCTTCATTAATTTGGTTCTTTACTGTTTTGAGGGGAGAAAGAGAACGTGAAATGGTTTGTGTACTATTGGATTTTAAGCAATATTTTAGAAGCTGTGTGACTGCTTTAATAATTTTTCCCAGTGTTATATGAATCATACTACCAGTTATACTAAAGCTGAATGACAATTGTGCAAAAGTTAATGCCTTCATAAGATCAAGTACACCACTGTTACACAGCTGAAATAGATAGCATATTACCTTTGATGCTAGTAAACTATAAAGTTTAGGTATCGAATCTCATTACAGGGTTATTTATATAATGTGACATTATTCAATACTGACAGACTACATGAAGTAGTTTTAAAATCTAGTGCTATTTTTATTTTAAAGGTTAGCAATGAGGAGGAAATGTGATCTGGTTGTGTTTGTCTTCTGTACAAAGCCTGAAGTGCTTATGTTTTTTTGGCTAACAGTCACAGAGGGCAAAGTTTAAGGCTTTCTTGTAAGGACTAACTGTTCTTTTCAAGCTACTGTTTGTTTTTTTAAAAGCAGGATTTGCTTCCGTAGGAGGCAAGTTCCTTCACGTGGAATAGTGCAACCTGTATATGGGTTATTAAAATAGAAAAGACATTTGTACTTGCACAGTATAAATCATTCTTAAATCGTCCTTAAATTTTGAACATGTGAATTGTCCAAAAGAAATCTTTAATTTTTCAGTAATTTTTACTCTTTGTGCACATGTTGATTTCCTAATGGTAAATGCTTTGTTTAAGATAGTGTTCTCTGTTGAGAATATTTTCATGGAATAAAACAATCTTTTCATGGCCAGTTAAGGTGTATAGTGTGTTATCTCTTACTGCTATGTGAACCAAAGAGATGTAATGATTTTTTTCTTGAATATGCTGAATTTCAGATAATACAAAGTAGATGACAAGTTCTATAAATGAGGCAACCTTTTTTGCAAAGCAGTTTTTGGAAATTTTATTCTGATTTTGGTTTCTCTCGAGCTTTGCTAAAGGAGAAAACTGTTAACCATTTCTTTGGAGTGAATTTAAATTGCATGTAATAATTTGGATTTATCTTTGTCTACAATGGCTGTGTTTCATTGACTTTCCTTTTACACCATCTTATCCTCTGCATCCATAAGAACCATCCCTGTACCACACATCCTGATCTAGGCACCACACTCTGGCCGGCATTTCCTGTGCTTCTGTTTGATTCCTGATTGGTTAGAGCACCTGCGTCTCCCTGGCATTTCAAAGCATGGAAAGAGAACATTTGCCATATTTAGTGACACATTATCTGTAACTTTAGAAAGTCTAATTTCAGAAGATTCACTCTTTTAAAAAGGCAAATGTGAAACTATGCAAATTTTTGGAAATCCAAAAAGGGAATAAAACTCAGGGTAGACGCTGAACAATAAGAGGTTGCAATTGTTGAAATGAAAATTTAGAGATCAGTGCTAAGCTTGGAAGTGGGGACACACAAAACAATGAAAATTGCAGTAAAATAGTGTTAACTGTTACAGCTTCAGATGAACAGAGGTTTGCAGGGAAATAAAGCTCAAAACAATGAAAAGGGCTACTATCTGAACTAAAATCAGGGAAGCCACATCCTACTTGCTAGGGAAAGATAATATCCTTGTAACAACATTAACAAAAGGAAAAGCATCTCCAGGCTTATTGGAAAGGATTTTCTTTTGAAGAAGATACAGGTTGAGTATTTCTTATCTGAAATGCTTGGGAACAGAAATGTTTGGGATTTCTGATTTTTTTGGATTTTGGAATATTTGCATTATGCCCGTACTAGTTGAGTGTCCCTAATATGAAAGTCCAAAACCTGAAATGCTCCAGTGAGCATTTCCTTTGAGCATTGTGTTGGTGTTCAAAAATTTCAGATTTTCAGATTTGGAATGCTCAATCTGTATTTGTTTAGGTGAAAAAATGCTTCACAAACACTGAACCTATTTCAGTGAGCTCGTATATCTATGATCAGATATATTCCTTAGTATAGCCACTGTCAATAACTGGGGAAACTGTAGAAAATATAAGAGGTGCCAAAAGAATGGGGAATGGGTAAACATTGTAATTTTGAAGAGTACATTCTGGGATGTTTGACAACAGCCCTTATAATACTAGATGTTGGTAGCATTTGGGGGACAATGTAATGGGCAGCTGACCACTTAGGTTCCTAACAAGAAGTCATGTCAAAATAGCTGCATTCCTTTATTTTGATACAAATGGGGAATTCTAAGATATAATTAATGTCTTGCTTTCTGCACAATATCAATTTGACAAGATTTCTCATTTTTGTAAGATGGTGACAGCATTGTAGAATAGGGGCTTGTTACAAGCTGATTTGGTAAACTTGGAATCTCATCCCTGAAGAGTGTCTTGTGAAGAATATGTGCATGTTTGTTATCAACCATAATAAAATATATCACCCAACTAAAGAAATAGAAAATTGCCATCTCCTCCTCCAAAGGTAACTATTATCTTGAGTCTTGGGTTTATTGTTTTTCTGTATAGTTTTAGCACATAAGTATTTTTTCCTAAACCTGGGATTACCTTCCTTGGTTTTGAGCTCTGTAAGGATGGTGTCTGTAAAGATGCTTTGTGTGAGTGGGGCTGATATTCAGCTAGTGCATTCTGATATGTAACCATAGTGAATGCTAAATACTGAAATGTTTCCATAGTGGTTGGTAAGTAGTAACTAGGAAAAGTAGTTTTTTTTTTTTTTTTAAAAACCCAGTTAATCATATAAGTTCCAGTATGTGTGGTTTATCTCAGAAACAACAGATGACACTCTGATACCAATGCATTTCTAGTGTGAGCGTTGGGGACAAAGCTTAAAGAAGGGCTTACTGTAGATTTACTATCACTTATTATTTATTTCAGGTGTTGGTAAATCCTCTGGTTATGTAACTTCTTGGGTGGGAGAGGGCCCTGGCAATCAAGCTGAGGGAGACATACTCTGTCTCCCCCAAAGAAATGCCTCATCTTGCTCAAGGAGGGCAAAGCCGGGTGTGAGCTCTGGAAGCAGCTGGGGAGACTGGAAGGAAGCAGGGACCTGGGCCCTTCCATAGTTTTCAATTTTTTTTTTTTTTAAGAGACAGGGTCTTGCTCTGTCACCCACGCTGGAGTACAGTGGTTTGATCATAGCTCCCTGCATCCTCAAACTCTTGGGCTCAAGTGATCATCCTGCCTCAGCCTCCTGAGTAGCTGGGACTACAGGCGCACACCACCAGGCCCAGGTAATTATTTTTATTTTTTGTAGAGACAGGGGTCTCACTGTGTTGCCCAGGCTGATCTTGAACTCCCATCCTCAAGCAATCTTCCCACCTTGGCCTCCCAAAGTGCTGGGATTAGAGGTATGAGCCACTGCACCTGGCCCCAAGTTTTGCTTTTTTGGGGGTAATTTATTCTGTGGTGGAGAGTGGTCTGCCTTGTGTATTTGAAGAGGCGTGAGGAGAGGGACTTTACCCAGAAGAGAATGTTCTGCAAGTGATAGCACAACTCCTGCTATGTTCTCCCCCTCCCCTTGGGTGGTCTCTAGACAGCGGTATCACATTAGTCTGGCCTCTTCACCTCCACAAGTCCACCTTTCCCCTCACTTACCTGGGCAGACCAAGCCACTTTGACTCTGGGCAAGCAGAAGCCCTGGCAGACTTGTCTAGTGTTTCTATTTTCTCTTCTTTCCCCTTCTGCCTTGTTCTGTGTCACAACTGCCATCCAGCCAGACAGTGGTGGTTTCCTCATTGGCCAGTGTGGGGGACATAGTCTGGGTGTGGAATGAGACAGACAAAAACCACAAGCTCGCTCCCGGTTCTGGCAAACCAAGATCAGCAATCCTCACCCATCTCACTCCCTCTTCCTCCCTTTCTCCACTCTTTTCTGTGGCTGGGGGCACCTGCCACTGGTTTTGGCGTGTAGCCAGCACCCAGATGGTGCAGGGTTGTCTGAGGAGGCTAAGAGGTGAGATGGGGATCAGCTGCATGTGCACTCTCTTTCAGGTGCCAGACAGCACATGAGTAAGCTAATAACTATGTAACTGAAAGGGGGAAGTCACTGGAAGAGTTTGCAGTTCCCTGTGTTGAATATAGGGGCGTCATTTACCTGGTGACAGGCCATACCTAACAAAAGTTATACCAACCTATTTGTTTAAACAAATGATTTGAAAATTATTAGTAATTGATGAATGATTTGTGCTTTTATCACTTGATAACTTTTTATTACATAGTTTAAAAGATAAAAGGAATTTTACTTGTTCATTTGTACATTTTTATATACTTATGTATTTATATATTTAGTAACATCCCACTTATCAAACATTTTGAATATTCCATTGTGTTTTGATTGCTTTTTCATTCAATGTTGCTTCTAAGCTTTATCCGTGTCTATGCATAGTTTGTTTTACTGTGTGTAATAGTCCGTTAAATACATAATTTATCCATCCTCCTGATGGATTATGTCCTGAGTTTTGCTGGTACAAACAATGCTGCTTATGCACATCTATGTGCATGTTTACTGATAATGAGTGTTTCTCTAACGTCTGTACCTAGGAGTGGAGTTGGTAGGTTATGAGTTATATTTTCAATTTTAAAAGATAATGCCATGTTTTCCTCCCAAAATTATTGTAATATTTTTACACAACTACAATCATTGTATAAGGGTTACTCATATTCCATATCCTGGCCAACATTTAGGAGTCAGGCTTCAATCTTTGTCAGTTCAAAGGATATATAATAAAAGAATGTTTCATTGTAGTCTTAATTTGTGTTGCCCCGATTATCATGTTGAGCCTCTTTTCATGTTTACTGTATGTCTTTCCTTCTTGTGGAAAGCCTGTTTTCATCTTCATCCATTTTCTTTTTTGGTTGGTTGTCTTTCCATTTTAATTCATGGGAATTCTTGTGAATGTGTTGCTAATTGTGTTAGTTATCTCTTACTGTGTAATACAGCAGGCTGATACTGGTTCGGAGTTTCTCGTGAGGTTGCATTCATCTCAAGGCTCTCTGGGGCTGGAGAGTCCACTTCCAAGATCATTCAAGTGGTTGTCGGCAAGCCCCAGTTCCTTGCTGTTGGCCAGCGGCTTCAGTTCCTTGGCCTGTGGACCTCTACATTAGGGTACTCACAGGTGGCATCTTGCTTCCCCCAGGACTCAAGTTGCAAGCTGCAGTCTTTTTATAACTTAATCTCACACATGACATATGTAACCTACCAGTACTCCTGCCCTGTGCTCTTGGTTGCAGACCAACCCTGGTACAGTGTGGGAAGGCACAACATGAATGTGAGCAGCAGGAAGCAGGGGACGTTGGTCGCCATCTTGGAAGCTGCTTACCATACTAATCCTTTGTCAGTTTTACATGTTGCTAATATCTCTGTTTTTTCAGTTTCTCTCTGTTTTTTGATGAATAGAAGTTCATTTTAATGCAGATTAATTTCAGAATTAGTACTTTTTGTGTCTAGTTTAAGAAATTCTTAATTGATGCAAAGAAAAAAGATATTCTGTTTTTTCTTCTAAATGTGTTAGAGTTTTGCCCTTTCACACATAGGTTCTTAATTCATTTAGATTTTATTTTGGTGTATGATACGAGGTAAAGAACCATTTTTTTCTCTTTCATTTGCTTAACCAAATGTTCAAGAATTATTTTAAAAAGTCATCCTTTCTCCCATGATCAACAGTATCACTGTTATATATTAAATTTCTAATGAGAGTTTAATTACTGTAGCTTAATAATGAGCTTTTATATCTGGTAGGAACCACCATCCTGGGACCACTGTAAATCAATTTCTTGGTTTGGGGTTTTATAAATTTTATTCCAGACATATATGAGGACAGGCTTGTGGCTGCAAATCCTCACCAAAGACTGTCATCATTACATTTATTTTCTTCCTAGTGCTGTATGTGAAGACAGGCATGTTTCCTGGCAACCTCCATTTGCTGGCAGGTAAATTCCCCCTCCACCCCCCCGTTTTCAGGAACGCTTTAAGGGTTCCTGCTTAATAGAGAGAGGCATTTCACGTTCAGCTCCCCTAAGACAGCAGAGTCTCTCATTCACTGAGCTGATGTTAGCGTTTGTCTCTAGGTCTACCCAGGTTTCTAAGTTCTCGCACAGAGTTGATTTAAATTTGCTGTACCTTTGGCTGGTGGCGGGGAGGATTTCCCTCCTTTCATTCTATCAAGATTGTGCATTAAAAGGTATGTTTATTAAAATTTATTCAGGATTTAGTTATAGTGAGAGGGTTTTTTAAGAGGATCTGAACCACTGTATTGCCAGAAGTAGAAGTGTGCTTTGGTTCTTCTCAACAAATGTATTTCTGTTGTATTAAACAAACCACAGTGAGAGACTTAATACTTAGTTCCAGTAGGCATATTTAAGATGACAGTAGGGTGATGGTTAGGTTATAGTGGGACTTCTATAACCAATAAGTCATATTTTTTCAAAGTCTTCTTCTAACATCTGGGTGCTCAGTTTTGTACAAGGTGCTGTGCTGCACCTGGGACTCAGTGGGGTAGACTTGGCCAAAGTCCAGCTGCTGGCGTGCTCCATAGCTTGAGCTGGATCCCAGGTCCTCGGGAGCCATGACTATCTTGTATCACCATTCTGTCTCCTAAACTAGAAATCTTTTCATACCACTTTCATTCATTTCAGTTTACCATCAGGCTGTAGTAGTGGCTAGGGAAGAGAGTGCCTTAGGAAGCTAGGAGGTAGAATTATTGTACTTCAGTAAGTTTTATATTAAAGAGACTGGCTACAACTGTTTCACAAAAAGATATATTTTCATTTATGGCTATTTACATTTTTCATATTTATTTAAAGAATATCATACAACTGATACCTTCTGAAATGTTTCATGCTTTTCTTTTAAACTCTTCTATTTACACTTATCTGACATGGAATTAAAACTAAAATGGTCAAATGCCATAATAGAAAGCAACCAGCCAACACAGCTAGGTCTTCTCTTAAATTAGCTGATCAACATTAGCAACTGTTACCTTAATAATAAATTATTCATTTAAAAATCAGTAGTAATTTTAAACAATCCATAAATAAGTGTGCTCTGTGCAATTTACACGTTTAATATCCCGTGGATACTAAAAGCTTGTATATTGTCAGATTTGCACGTTATTACTTTATCAAATAGATAAGCTTTCCCAAAGAAGAAACTGGAGACGCTTGAAATAATATCTTAAGGTTCTCTGGAGAGTCATCAAAGCTCTGCCTGCTTCACAGGAGGAGGTTCCAGTTTACGTGAGAGCGCAGTTAAAATCTGGTTGAACTTCTCGTATCTCTCTGTCTGATTGACTTGTGCACCTTTGCTGCCCCATAGCAATCGCATTTGAAATTCAGTCTTGCAGATTTCACTCATTTCTTCATCTGGTTGAAAACCTAATCAAAACAAAACCATCAAAAAAGTTAACTTCAGTTCTGCCTAAAAACATAGTGTTAAAAATGTGCTTGTTTAAAGTAAGATCAAAATGAACTTCATCTTCTTTCGGAACTTTAAAAACTGCTTCCAAAGAAAAATGCAGGATCTCAGTATGTAAGGGAAGGCAGAGCCCCACCCTCAAGGACCCGAGCACCTTCAAAGAACAAGTAAACTCACAAACATCAGAGTGAAATTCCTGTGTACAAGCCATTCTGGGTGGTAGTGCTGTAGGAAGGAGTGTTGATGTTACCTTGTTTTTTTCATTTGTTTTTAACAACTTTACATGCCATGTGATTCACCTACTTTAGCTGTGTAGTTTATAATAGTAAATTTGTACAGTGGCACAACCAGTTTTTGAACACTTCCATCACCCTAGTACCTCTTTGCAGTCAATCCTGGTTCCTACCCCAGATCCCAGATCCCAGCCATCTTTCTGTTGCTACTATTTTGCCTTTTCTAGAAATCTGACAAACAGAATCATTCAATATGGACTTTTAAATATCTGACTTCTTTTCACTTAGCATGTTTTTGAGAGGATTCCATATATTGCATGTTGTCAATAATTCATTTTTATTGATGAGTAGTCAGTTAATGGACATACCACATTTTGTTTATCTGCTCACCAACTGATGGACATTTGGATTGTTTCCAGTTTCTGGCTACTGTGAACAATGTTGTGAACATTTATGTGGACATGTTTTTATTTCTCTAGGAGTAGAACTATTGGATCATATGGTAAGTATATGTTTGCTTTTAAAGAAACCACCAAACTCCAAAGTGGCTGTATCATTTTATATTCACACCAGCAATATATGAAGATTCCAATTTCACCACATGCTGCCAACCTTTAGTTTTGTCATTCTTGTTAAATGTAGCCATTTCTAGATAGTATATGGTGGTATCCCATTGTGGTTTAAATTTACATTTCCCTAATGATTGATGCTTTGAACATATTTTCATGTAGTTGTCATTTGTGTATCTTCTATGATGTGTCTATTCAAATTTGTCTACTTAGTCTCTTGAGTTGTAAGAGTTCCTTATATTTTCTAGATATACGTCCTCAGACATATATTTAGCAAATATTTTCTCTTAGTCTGTCTTGCCTTTTCACTGTCTTAATGGTGTATTTTTGAAGAGCAAAAGTTTAAAATTTTAATTTATCAGTGTTCTCTGTTATGGTTCATGCTTTTTGTGTCCTAATCTTTACCTAACTCAAGGGCACAAAGAAATCCTGTATTTTCTTATAGGAGCTTTATGCTTTAGCTCTTACATTTTGGGTCTATGATCCATTTTTCGATTACTAATTGTGTGTGGTATGTATGAGAAGGATCAAGATTCATTTTTTTTTTTTTTTGTATAAGGATATCCAATAGTTCCAGCATCATTTGTTGAAAGACTATACTTTATTCAGTGAATTACCTTGGCACCTTTTTAAAAAATCAATTGACAGCCATATGTGATGGCCTATTTCTTGACTCTATTCTGATCTAAGAGAAAATCTGGTCTACTTAAGTCCAAAGATGCTTATCAGAGAAGGGGGAAGCCTCTAGGCCTGCAGTCCCCAACTGGGCCGCACAGCAGGAGGTAAGTGGCAGGAGAGGGAAGCTTCCTCTGTGTTTATAGCCGCTCCCCATCGCTGGCATCACCGCCTGAGCTCCACCTCCTCTCAGATCAGCTGCAAAATTAGATTCTCATAGGAGTGTGAACCTACTGTAAACTGCACATGTGAGGGATCTAGGTTGTGCTCCTTATGAGAATCTAATGCCTGATGATCTGAGGTGGAGCTGAGGCGATGATGCTAGTGCTGGGGAGCAGCTACAAATACAGATTATCGTTAGAGAGGTTTGACTGCACAGAGACCATAATAAATGAATTGCTTGCAGGCTCATATCAAAACCCTACCCGTGAGTGGCAAGGAACAATTAAGCTGCATCTGGTGGCGGGCGTTAAGTCAGAATCTGACACTTATTTTAGTCTGCATGTGGCCCGCCTGTTATTTACCACTTCTGTCCACGCCTCTTTCCCATACTTGTCTCAGTCAGTTTTGGTAAACCTACAACCCAAAAACAAACATTGCTGGTGAGCTGCTTTGAAAATGGCATCATTAGGAAGAATATCCTTGATGGATAAACCACCAAAGGCTAGTTGATGACTTCCATTCACTCAGGTAACATGCTTTGAGCCTGTGCCCTGGGCTGGGTGCTGGTGAAAACACTGGTGTAGTTACTGTCACTTGCAGCAGTGGGAACTTGCTATGAAACTTGTGGCAGGATCAACTGAAAAATTCCATCAGCTGCCTTTAAAGGGATTTGCTGTAGAACAGCTTAAGGTACACTTTCCTCAAAACCCATCCTGGTATATTGGGTTATGCAACATCCAAAGTAATATATTCATTGGCTTTGCATAAGTACATACTCTAATATCTGTTGAATTGTGTGTTTTTATTGTTTGCGTCCCACACTGCCAATGCTGGAGACCTTTTTTGAGGGAAACACTGAAACAGGTGTGTGGCGCATATACCTGCAGCAGACACGGTGCCAGGCATTCTGCCCCACATTCGGTTCTGAAGCAACAGTTTTCTTTTAGAATGAAATGAATAGGCCTCTCCTGCCCCACATAGTTGTCAACCTTGTGGATCCAACTGTGGGCCCTTGAAAAAATTTTTAAATTATCTAGTAAGAGAAAACAGTCATCCCTAATGACTGCATCGGCACAGCCCCGTCTGGCACTTGCTTCCTAAATGGTCTTTCTGCCAACAAGCCTCCCAGCACGTAGACGCCAGGTGATTTACTTCAAAACATAAGTCTGCCCCTGTGGTGCCCTTCCATGGTGCACCTCTTCCCTGGCTCTTCCTCAGCCACGGTTCTGCGTGGGAGCCCTTCCCAGCTGTGCCCACCTCCCACTGCAGCCTAGGTGGCCGTTCCTTAGGTCATAATTTACACTAACCCAAACCCAAGTACTTGCAGTTCCCACTTTTTCATGAGCTCTCTCACTGGCTTTGCTTGTGTTGTACCTTCTGAGTGGAATTTCCATCCCTTTCCATCTCTGTTTTCTGGCTGACTACTATTGTTCCTTAACAATCAATGGAGCTGTTTTCTGGGAAGTTGTCCCCCATGGCTTCCTCTTTCCCTGCATCTCTGACCAATGCAGTTCCTTAAGTGCGGCCATGGTAATGTGCTGCACTAACCACCGTGTGCTGAAACACCTGCTTAAATGCCTCTGAGCACCTTGAGGTCATCCAGTTAGCATGGTTCTGTGCTCACCATGATAAATGTTCATGAAACTAACTGAAGCAGCTGCTTTCTATCACCACCGTACGTACACGGAAGGTCAGTTTACGCAACACTCTGCCCAGCACTCTGCATAATGTGTCTGAGGCTAAGAGTGGGGCGTCCACTTCCCAGTGGGACTGGGGAGGAACAGGACTGCAGGTAAGTGAAGTCTAGATAAAACTCCCCCTCCTCCTCAGCCCACCACATTTTCTCACCTTGCCAATTAGAGGTACTAATTTTATTCTATACCACTGACAGAATACTTAAGAAAGGAAAAACAGGACACTTGAGTCATTTTTGAGTTTAGAGGAAGGATCAGTCATATACAAAATGGAATTCCTATGCGTGTTATTCTTTCCTCCTTGGTCTTTTTTTAAATTAAGGACATCCATGCTCTTTCCTGCCTTCACTGCAGTTACCACGCAGAGTAGACAGCTTCCCAAACCCAGCCCTCACCTGCCAGGATCCTCTCGGCATTCACCCGGTAGCTGTCCGCAGCCTCCGCCATGAGCCGGGCTGTTGCCAAGTGGTTCAGCATGATTTCACAGCTTTGGTCATTTTTTTCCCACATGTCAGTTCCTTCAAAAGTGACAGCCTGGCGCTCCATTAAGGTCACAAGGGGCATCAACAGTGGGACTGACACGTTGCTTGGGGGAACACATGCAGACTCTGAAGAACAAGGAGTAAAGTTTTCCATAACATTTTTTTTTTCAAAGTTAAGCACACAGTGGTGACTTGTAGCCTGGATCTTGTTGACAGCCTTCTACAAGTGATGCTGTCATCTGTTAAAAATCCTGAGGACAACACAGTTCCGCAGATAACTCAGGGCCTCATAATTGGCCATGTTAAATGCTTGACAAAAGGGCCAGATAGGACCTAGTCACTTACCGCCCCCCACAGGCACTCCGGGCTCGGCACCCATGCTCACCTCTGCCTTCGTGCAGGAGTTTGCTGAAGGGCTTCAGCTGTTTCTCGTAGAGGATGGCGGTCTGGGTGTACTGGTGCCGCAGGGCAGTCCATGTTTTTTCTAACCGTGTGATCTGGAAGAAAGAAAAGTATTATCATTTTGGAAAAGACTTTTTAAATTACCTTTTTGCAGTCAGGCACGGTGGCTCATGCCTGTAATCCTAGCACTCTGGGAGGCTAAGGCGGGAGGCCAGGAGGCCAGGAGTTCGAGACCAGCCTGAGCAAGAGTTAGACCCTGTTTCTACTAAAAATAGAAAAACTAGCCTGGTGTGGTGGTGAGTGCCTATAGTCCCAGGTACTCAGGAGGCTGAGGCAGGAGAATTGCTTGAGCCCAGGAGTTTGAGGTTGCTGGGAGCTATAATGATGCCACTGTGCTCTAGCCAGGGTCTCAAAAAAAAAAAAAATACCATTTTGCTTAAATTTTGGAACAGGTAATAGATACACATGGCAAAAGAGAGTACTGAGAAAAAGTGCTCCCCCAATGTGTATCCCTTTCTGTACTGCTCTCATGGCTCATCCCAGTGAGAACTCTCCACCTGAGTATGTATTTACACACCTTTTAAAAATAAATACATGCATATATACAACATATATTTTTTAGTTCCTTGCTTGGAAATCATTCCATATAGAACAGCCTTATTTTGTTAAACCTCTGCATAATATTCCACCATATGGAGACATTCTAATTAAATTGGTCTATAGGTAAGAGTTTTAAATATATTTTGCTATTATAAAATTACCTCATAAGGATTTTGCAAGTGTATATAAGTGTTAAAATATCTGGAGGATAAATTTCCAGAAGTGGAACTTCTGGGCCAAAGAGTACGTATATTTTAAATTTTGATGGGTGTTGGTCACTGTCCAGCACAGAGGTGGCACCAACCAAAGGATGTAAGTATGCGACATAAAGCATTTTAATGTTGTTTGTACAAAATGTCTCAGACACACGGGGGATTGCCATTACTCATTTCTTTTGGAACAATTCAGTCAACACCAGTGTATGCCTCTGACTCTGACTGTCCTAAGATAAATGGTCCCCCTACTCACACTGTAACACCAGCAAGCCCAAAGTGTCAAATTTTCTACATGAAACAAAGAAGGACACTAGTATTTGGGGAATGAGAGCCAACTTTGTGTCAAGTGTTTGAAGAATTTCATTTAATCTTCACAAAGCCCTATAAGGCAGGTATTTTGGCCTCATTTTACAGATCAGAAAACAGAAGAGATTAGGTAACTTGCCGAGGTTTCCCAGCTGGCAAGTGACAGAGCTGAGATTCATTTCCCTGGCCTCTAAGAGCTGCAGTCAGTGCCAGCTGGTTTGCTGGGAAGAAAAGGCTGTGGCTGGTCGTCCTCTGGCCACCCCCATGCTGCCCTCTCTTCTCAGAAAACCCTTCTTCCCTCCCGCCCCCTGGAGCATCTGCCCTTCTGGAGGAAGCCCAGTATCTGGGTTAGGTTCATCTCCTGGGCGCTTCTCTCTCTGGATACTAGAAGCTTAGAAGAGAAGGTGGCATACGTGACTGTGGATAAGCACAGGTTTGGATGGTTACACAGTGATGTGACTGTCCTCTGGGGTTTTCCCTGGATATGCCACTCTCCTCCCCTGCAGTGCCCTTGGTCACCCCGAGGCCCTGAATACCGCGGAGGACTGCGTTGCCTCTCTGCTGAGACTCCAGAAGGGAACGTTCTGGCCCTGCTAGAGCGGAGGGAGCTGCCCACAAAAGCATGTGAAGGTTGTGGTTCTGGATAAGTCCCTACCCACTGAGTTCGACATCACAGCAACCACGTGATCCCACAGAACGTCCCTTTTATCATTCTTAGAGGAACCTCTGGGCTGGGGCCTTTACACACAGCCTGGCCTGTTGGCTCAGCTGTCCAAATTCTAGGCAGTATTGGATGAGAGGAAATAAACATGATGCAGTTAAAAACACCTGAATGAAAAACTATAAACCCTGCTATAGCACTATCAGTATATCATGAAAGTATGCTTTTTTCAAATATCAATCCTACAAAATTCCAGTGCACCTGAAGAATTTTAAAAGCTCTTGAAATATTATAAATAGAATGGATCCCCCAAAAATTCTTGATGAAGGCACCAAGTCGTTCAGCTTCTGAATGTTTTTAAGGTGACCTCGCTTTAACGCAAGGAAGTTACGTTTCTGCCACACTTAGACTTGCAGGATGTGATTGTAGCTGTCTTCCTTAGTGGCAGTGACGGATTTTCAGTGAGCACCGGGCAGGATTTCAGAGACAATGTGTGGTTACAAAACAGTGAAGCTAAATGACCAGCAGTTTTGATGTTCCTGGTTGCAGGTTTTGCTTGCAGGACTGTAATCTCGTACTCAGAGTCCTCCAAGCACTCTGGGCTCGGGAGAACAGAACTGGAAAGCTGGTTCTGAGCAGTAAAGATAGCAGGATGCTTTGCTCTGTGAGGCCTGCTGGATTGAAAATCCAGATTTTCAGGGTTGACACTCATCCTGAAAAACCCCGTCACAGCAGGTAAATTCCAATGCCCAATTTCAGAAAGTCTAATGAGGGGGTTAAAGGGGCAGGCGGGCCAGGAATTTTTTTAACCGGAGTCTGTTTTAGGTGACCTGAGGACCGTGCTTGTGATAAACTACTCTAAGGATTCTCTGAGATAAGCTCTCCAAATGTCTCATTTCCCAGTCATTATCCCTAACTGCCCACATTTCTGGTGACCCAGATGGAAGGAGTCTCTTACACACACATTGTAGCCAGATGTCTCACCCTGACTGGTTCTCCAGGAACACTGTTGTTCGTGAGGATGACACTCGTTATTGTACAGCAAAGAGAAAACACGGATGTCAGCAATCATCCACTGTTTTTAAAAGTAGAGACGAAATACTTAGGACCCTGCTCTTGGTTGCTCCCTAATTGAAGCAGCTTTCACTAAGATTCAATTTACTTTCCGAGACGGGCTAAAATAGCCTGTGATTAGCTAAGCATGGTGTGCAGACCACTTTGCAGATCATTAAGTGCATGCAGGTCTGAGCGGCTGCACAGAGTAAGCAGAAATTTACCTGTGGCATTTCCAGGGCTTTCATGACAGCTGAGAAAGAATAGAGGTCCCCCATGGAATCCTTTAGTTCCACTGCCACCTGGATGATCCTGTTGAGGGTGGCCGCTCGGTCCTCCAAAGTGCCCGTGCAGCCCAGGACGTCCACTGCAATGCCGATGGCCATCGTGTTGTGTCTGAGAGGGAGGAGATCAGTAGTCAGGCCCAGGGCCAGTGGGACTAGAAGAAAACGAAACCAAATTGGCCAGAACAGGACTGGTTTTGCACCGTTTGTTGCTTGCTCTGAAATGTGCTGGCCACAGTTTGGATGGCCAACCTCAACAGAGAGACTACCCCTAGCAGGTGACTGCGACAGGGCCCAGGCTAGGCCACAGAGGATGCACTATGCAGTCAAAAAACAAGGACAGGGCCAAGTTCAACCATGGGCAGAGGCATGAAGAGAGCCCTGGGGCTAAGATGCTCAGAGGTTTATGTAGCTCCTTGTACTCCCCACCATGAGAGGTCCAAAGAGACATGACCCCAACACACACACTGGGAATCCCTTCCTCACGGAAGCCTGGGACTACCTCCAGTGAGCCCCTTGGACTTCGGAATGGAAGGGGCAGGAAAATGGGAGGTTATGTTTGATCCAAGAAGACGACACAGGCACCAGAACAAAGGAAGGAAAGAGGAGCTAAGTAAGAATGGTGTTTTGCAGCCCCAGTCAAGAGGCCAGAGGAACAGAGATGGGGACAAGACTGAACAGCTGATAATGGGCAAGAATTACCCTATAAAGGTCAGACCCTAATAAAATCAAAATCTTATTCCCCCCAACAATCCTCCTTTCTCATCCTGAGCTACACGGGTCAACCTCAGACCCAGAACAGGAAGCAGGGTGATCTTTTCTCTCCACGACAATGGGACTAGTATGAATGGGGTCAACTGTGGCAGGAAGCACAGACTGCGACCTCTTTTCCTTCCCTCTGTAAATCAGGACCCAGGAGCTGACTGCAATGGACCAGAATTGCCTCAGTTACGTTTCATCCAGCTCTGGTACAAGTGCTGGAGGTGAAGCCCCCAGTTCATAGCTACGGTTAATAAAATACAACAAGCTCTGGAAGTCCAGGGCCACGTTGTCCTGGACGTTCAGAGCTCAGGATGTGACTCCGTGGCCGTGCTCTCCCCGTGCCCAGGTGTGTTGGTCTTTCTCTTGCTTTCCTTGAGCAAAGGGCAGCAGTGACTCAGCCAGTGCCCAGCGTGACTCATTGTTCTAATGTTTGTTAAATAAGTAACGAGCTCCGCGTCTGAGTGTTTGTACATATCTGTGTGCACGGTGTTCAATTGCTGTGTTACTTAACGGCTCCACTCCTTAGTTTCTTCCTCTGTAAAAGCAGAGCAAGGGTGGTGAGACTACACTGCGTATGGGCATAAAAATAACTACAGTGCCTGGCACCGGCAGGCGCCCACTAAACAGTAGTTGTTGCCAGGGTCGTCTCTGCGTACGTCTCTCCCTCATGTGTCTTGGTCCATTTGAGGCGTTTGTTTATATCTCTTTTTCCATTTCTCCATTTATCTCCTTTCTCTGATTTGTCTTTTCTCAATTAATGTATCCAAATATAGACCTAAAGTATATTTTTATTATTTGCATTTTTAAAGAGTTTTGTTATTCATTTGCAAAGTGTTAACATTGAGTAGAACATTTTAGATGTTTCTTTTGACTAGTAGTAGGCTAACATCCCGCACTGTATTCAATCAATTGTTTAGTCATTGTTTTCTTCCCCTGTGTTTTAGTTTTACTGGCCCTTAATAAAAGGCAGGTTCCCTACCCCTTCTCTAAGATCTGGTGTTGTATCAGTGGTTACCTAAATGGTTATACCCACTCACGCAGCCAACGTTTGCCTGAAACCTCCCGGGACACCACTGTGGGAAGAACAACTCGGGGTGGCGAGTGCATATCAAGAGCTCCAGGGGTTGGCAACGGGAGATGCTTAAATGTTACATGAAGGACATTTCCAGGTTGGTAGCCTGGCATGGGTGAAGTGGTACATTAAAAATAAAGGGTAATTTTGTATTTGATTCTTAAAGGCAAAAAGGTGATGTCATTTGACACTTCAGGACCCCTATAACCTTGGCCTTTATTTAGTAGATACATTGTAATTAATAAAACCACTCCCCAGGCTCTAGTAGGTAGAGCCCGTAAGTCAGCCTTGGACAAGAAGCAAGCTAAGGCGCGAGGAGACCCCAGCCGAGTGGCAACCGAGAGAAGAAAGAAATGGATGTTGACAGGAGTGAAAATAGCCAAGAGAGGCACCCCAGACCTGCTGCCCCACCTGGGCCCAGGACGCATGGCCCAGCACACCTGGTGATGCTGATGAAATGAGGCTCAGATTCATTAGGCCTGGAACCTGGGGAGTTTCTAGGCTCAGACGTCTCACGTGACAAACAGGAAGCGTGGCGGCACAGCTCACTTCCGTGGACAGGGGAAGGGAGTGGGACTGTGAGGCCAGGCCCCTAGGAGAGAAGGGGACACCCAGAGAGCGAGGCTAGAACCTAGAAAAGTCTCTCCAGGAAAAGCCGGGAAATTCAGAAGCGGTATAATCTCCCAAAGGCCTTCAACAATGGCTGTGCCTGAACAAAGCCAGCATGGGCCACTTCTCCACCTCCTGCCCCATGCACTTCACTCAGTACCCTGGGTGGGCTCTACTGGATGCAGCTCGAGGCCGGTAACCTGGGACGCAGCTGCCTCCATCCCTCCAGGATCATTTGAAATGCAGTGCTCACTTTCCAGGGCTGACATGCTAGGACTGCTCTGTCCACTAGCCACATGTGGCTATTTACACTGAAAATAGTAAATATTAAAAAACATCCCTCAGTTGTTACATTGGCCACATTTCAGGTGTCCAAGAGCCACAGGTGGCTGGTGGCTGGTGGCTGGTGGCTGGTGGCTACTGCAATGGCCAGTGCAGATAAGAACCTTTCTGTCATCACAGGAAGTTGTACTGAAAGCACAGTGACCTAGAACACTATGGAAAGCCATGTGCAGGCAGTCGGGGCAACTGGGACATTGGTTGGAAAAACAGAAAATTTAGGATAACAAGATAGTTGTGCCCCAATCAACTTTTTTAATGCATCAACAAGGCTAGCTTTTGTAATATGAAAATCTAGTCCAGCACTTTTCTTCAAAACATGCTTCACTCTTGTTTCTAATTTCTAAACATCCCACGTTCACGCCTCTGCATGCCAGTGGACACCCAGGCCCTGGCTTTTCGTGAGAAGAGGGCAGCGGCCGGGTGCCGTCATCCCCTGACCCCGCCTCCCCATTTGTCCACCCCTCAAAGAAACATTGTTCACACTCTGTTCTCTCCCACAAACTCCCACTTAGTGCCTCCAGCAATCGTAAATTCCAGAGACACAGACACACACGGCTCACCGAGGCAGGGCTATAGGGGTAGGAGACCTGGGGACATCCCAGGTGCCCTGGCTGCCTGCAGCGCCCAGCCCCACCCCGAGCCGGCAGGACCTGTGACTTCTCCTCGCACAGGTCAGCCAAGCCAGTGGCTTCAGGCAAGTCTGCTCTCTCCACCTGCCCCCTCCAGGAGCAGGGACAGGGACGTGTTCTTTGTACCTGACTCGCGCTGAGCCGTCTCCCTGTGCAGCTCCAGGAATCTCTGGCTCAGGCTTCCGGGAAGAGTGGCCTGGGCCGCGCACCCTGCCGCGATGCTACTCGGGGCGGGACTGGTGCTGCTCTGACCCCTCAGGGAGTGGGAAGGGTCAGAACCGCAGACGACGGCACCGCTCACCTTTCGATGATGTCCAGACGCAGCTGGTGTCCGTGAGGCAAGGTGATGAGCTCCAGCCCTGAGCTCACGCCCATGTTCCTCCTCATCTCTTCAGAGACTTCAAGTATCCTAGCAACCTGTCGGAACCGAAGGCGAGACACACCGGATCAGGGAGTGGGCTTGCCAGAACCAACGCAGCCTGGAAAGGAAACGCACGGCGCGGGGGCAGCGTGGATGGGCTTTACTTGCTGCCTTTCCCCAGGAGCAGCAGCAGCCGACGGTACGGTTCCTCTGGGATATCCGGGGCCTGTGAATACACATGCTAGAATATAAAACCCAGGGGCAAAGGAGGACTTGCGGGGAAACACCTAGACCGGTCTGCTGAACCTGCAGATCTGTTAAGTGTTTCTGCCCAGCCAGAGAACAGTTCAGTCCTTTGAGCTTTTGCCTGACACCGGCGGGATCCTGCAGCGACATTTTGCTGCCGATGGCAGGGCTGCGTGTGTGCAGAGCCGACGGCGGAGAAGCGGGGCCTCGTCCAGGCTCCTCTGCTGTGGGCTCTGCCATCCATGTTCTCACTTAACAGCATGGCTGGCTGCTGGGCCCCTAAATCACGCCTCCCCAGGGCTTGGTAAACGCACCACACGTCTGGAAACCATTGAAAACGTGTATAGTGATTTGAACCCTGCGGTCCCAAACACACCCACTTCTCCTCCTGCGAGGTTTGCCCTAAAGAAAATCTTTTTGTGTCCCAGGCCAGCTCTTACCTCTTCTCAATTTTAGTATCTGGTCGCAGTTTATCGGAATCAGGGATTAGTTGGCCATTTCTAGTTATTTATTACATGTTATGTAGAAATGTAACAATGAGTCAATGTGTCTCTAAAACAGGCAGATGACGCCTCACAGCACAGTGACGTGCTCACGGTGCACCCAGCAGGCACGGTGGGTTTGGCCAAGCCTGACCGCGTGGCAGGCATGGGGCAGTTCTCGCTCTGGTGGATTTCTCCTGACCACAATGATCCAAGGCATGTGAGCTGCGCAGATGTCTTCATAATAGGCCACAAGAAACATCCGGAAGTTTAGCCTATATTATTAACCCCTTGACTTCTGTGGGGAGCACAGGCACCACCGCCAACCCTGAGAGGATGAGCCTATGGCACCGGCTGTGCAGTGCGAGATGCCAGACAGGAAGCAGGATTCAGACGGTGCTCACACTTGCACTCTCCGGGCCTCAGTGTCCCCCTTTCTAACACAACGGTTAAGTTCACCTTTCTCAAGGACTTTGTAAAGGATTCAAATGACTTTAAAACTCCAGAAAGCTATTTGAAAATGCAAGTTGTGAATCATCAGCCACGTGGGAAGGGGAAGATTTCTGGCCAGATCTCAGGAAGGAGATTCACACCTTGACCACGCAAGGCAGGCAAGGTGCGCACCCCAGCGGCCAGTGGCCACCACACTCCCTCACTTGCGTAGAAGCTGCTCTCTGCCAGACGTTCCAAACCCTGCGTTCTGAGGGGCATCCTCCAATTTCTGCATGCTTTGGGTAATGAGATTGAGAGGCTCGTGGTTGAATCAGTTTTAATCTGGAAGACCTAGCAGGCATTTGCTGATCCCTGCTCTGAGAAGCCTCCAGTCTGGTTTTTGCCAGCATCAATATGCTATCCCCAGGTCACTTTCCTAGGGCCACATCTGCTTGCTTCTGAGCTCACACTCCAAGGCCTGGATTAGGCCCCCGGGGAAATGGCTGCGCAGCTCACAGACACAGAGGAAGGACGAGGCTTACGGAGCATTTACTGTGGGCTGGACCCAGCAGGGCAGCGGGGCACAGGCGCCCCACGATGAGGCGTTCCAGCACCTTCGCCGTCCAAATCTTAGCTCTCCCAGCTCTGCTGGATCTCCAGACTCTGCCCATCCCTTCTCATCTACCACCTCAGAAGGTGCCGCGTGGCCCACGGAAGCCCTGGAGGGGGCCTGGCTCTGCCCTCCTCCCAGCTGCCAAGGGACCTTCTAAAATGCCATGAGAACGCCTGGCTGCGTTTGCTGGTTCTGCTGCCCTCCGACAGAGGACTCAGGTCTGCACCTCATCTGACTGTAAAGTGATCGGAGGCAGGAACCTGCCTAGAAGCAGAGACTTAAACACTGGAGGAAAGACCCGCCAGGCCCTCCCGCACCCCACCCGACCCCACCGTCTACACACACAGTCTGAATCCTCTGGAAGCCTACCCACGCCCCTGGCTTCTGACGTCTGAGTCCCTGTGCCTGTGTGCTGCCTGCAAGGTGCTTTTTGCCGTCTTCATCTGGCCAAACAGCCTCCTAAACTCATCCGGGGGATCCCCACCCCATCTCCACCCTCCCCTCCAGCTCCTGTGCCTTCCCCTGCAGAGCATTTCCCAGCGGTTCCTATGTCACTGTCCCTCCCTGCCCACCCCCACCAGACACAGGCACCTCCAGGGCAGACACCGTCAGCTGGCCTGGCACACAGTAGGCACTCAATCAAGGCCAAATACATAATGCTAGTAAACACTAAGTGCTCACTCTGGGCCAGGCCTTTTCATATATTATCTCATTTAGTCCTCACTGACCACCTCTCAGAATTCCTCAGAGATCCCTTACAGATGGGGGGAGGGGGAGAGAGAGGCCAGGCAGCTTGTGTGGCAGGGCCAAGCCTTCACTCCTGGGCCCCACGTCTAGCTATGGCGGGAGGACGGCCATACTCCAGACGCCACAAGTGAGGCCAGGGCCACGCCCATTTTCAGGATGGGAGGGGCTTAGTGGCTCCTAACTGGGCTTTGGGGGATGAGGGCTGGACACTGCTGGGCAGGCAGCCTGGGGGGCTCTCAGGACCACCCACTGTCCTTATGGCCTTCCTGGGTGCCTGCCCGCACGGGGGGAACCAGCACATGGGGCCCAGATGCTACCCAGCGCCTGCTCTCAGCTCCTGGGTGGCCCTGTCTGGGCTGCCCCTACATTTGGGGCAGGAAACAACAGATCTTGTTTCATTTTGTTCTTCGAGGCACTAGTTGTGCCTACTTGGAAGACAGTGGTTCCAGGAAGAGAGTAAGGAAATGCTGGTAGACTTGGGAGGGAAGAAAGAGGGAAGACTAAACACAGCCCTGCCCTGGGGCTGGGTGGGCAGAGTCCAGGCTGGCTCCTGCTTCCGGCTCTGCCTGGGTGCCTGGGACTCCATCCAGCCCTCGCCCGGAGGGCCTGAAGGCAGATGTGGGAGGGAGGCCCCACCAGGAGGTTGACACGCACCACAGCAAGCAGAAGGCAGACTGCACATTCTTCACGTGCAAACAGACCCAGGCTTTAGCTTCATGGCTACCAGAGGTGGTGGGAAGGTTCTAGGCCTCCTGCAAAGAGTGGCAGGCATCTCTCCTCCTCCTAGACTATTGATCAAGACCATAGGAAGAAGGATTCACTCCCCTGGGAACTGGGCTGTTCTGTAAACCCAGGCCCGTTTTTCCTGGGCGCTTCCTCTATGGAGAACACAGGCAGGTTCATGCCAGGCCAGAAGCTCACTCCTGGCCTGTTGGGCATGGTTCTGCTCTCACACTCAGGGCCCAGTATGGCTGACTTACTAGAACGGAAATCCTCAATCCTCTTTCCTCCCAAACAGGTTTAGCTCGCTTTAAGGGGAGGTAGGGATTTAACTCCGCAAATCACCTGGCCACCAACGAGCACTGCCTGAGGACCTCCAGCCAAATTGTGAACATGCCCTTTTTGTCCCAGTGCACCTGCTTCCTGGCTGTCCTCTCAGGGCCTGCGCAGCCGAGGTGTGGAGGTGCGGACGCCCCCTCCCCCCAGGCCTGAGCAGTGAGGGACATAAGTTACTGAGTCATCCCTCAAGCCCTGTTTTCAGCAAGGGCCTTGTTTACCCCTAAGAGGGCCAGCAACTGTCTAGTGTTCCTCAGGGCTGTTTTGAGGAATCCTTGATTAAGTTCCACACTCCCTGGTGGAGTGCTCAGAGACTGGATTTCTTGCCTTGAATTCATGACTCCGGAAGGAAAACCCAGTTCCTAAATAAGCCCTAACCTTTGAAGCTAACTGACTTCACCGAGCTATGAATGAAAAGGAGCTTCAAATCTGTCATTCGAATGCCCAGGTACCAGCCTCTTTCTGCTCAGGAGGGGCAGCTAAGTGCAGCCTAGCCTGAGATACCTGTTGTCTAGAATACAGTTGGCCCTGCTTATCCGTGGGTTCACAAACTGTGGGTTCGACCAACCTTGGCTTAAAAATATTTCAAAAAAATTGCATCAGTACTGAACATGTACACTTTTTTTCTTGTCATTCATTATTCCCTAAACAATATGGAATAATGACTATTTGCAAAGCACTTACAATGTATCAGGTATTGTAAGTAATCCAGAGATGATTTAAATATATGAGAAGATATGCATAGGTTATATGCAAATACACCATTTTATATAAGGGACTTGCGCATCTGTGGATTTTGGTATCTGCTGGAGGTCCTAGAACGAGTCTCCCATGGATACCGAGGGACGGTGTTTCTCTCTGAAGGATGAAGTGGTTTGGAGACCACCTGTGAACAAAAGCCACCCGTATCTAAAAGAGATGCTTCCTATCAAAAATGATGACGATGTAAACATATTTATTTAGTCACATGATAAAACGGTCATGATATGTTGTTCAATCAAAGACTCATGGTTTGGAATAGTATGTATAGACCAGTGCTATTTCTGTATAACGAACATTATACATGCAATTATTTACATGTATCTATTTGCAGAGCAAATGACAATGTAATGTTTTTTGCATATACCAAATGTTGACAATGGTGATCACCAGGACACTGGATTTTGTGTGATTTTAATTTTTTCTTTTAATTTGTGTTTTATATTTTTTCTAAATTGAGCAAGAATTGTAAAAAAAAAAAAATGAAGGTAACTTTAAAAATGTTTATGTGTACTAAGGACCGTTTTAGTAACAAAATAAATGTATAATGTATGTAAGCATGACGCAAGCGTATAATGAAATGAAAATCACCAAGGTGCTGCTGCTCTAGAAACTACATTTCCATTTACGCTCTCCTCTCCCGTGGCTTTGGCGCTACCAGTTCTCAGGGAGTTGAGGCCAGGGGAGGAGGAGGATTCTGTAGCAGCTGCTGACACAGCCGGGGTGGGGGTGGCCCCGGCAGCAGCTGCCACCCTCTCTCTGTCCAAGGTGAGTTTTACAAGCTTCCTGCCTGGGCAAAGGTTGTCCTGACTTGTGGTTCCCACCCCTTCAATAAATCCCCACACCAGTGTTATCGTCAGACTTTTCCTATGAGCAAAGCCCTTAAAGGGCAAGGCAGAGTGAGGCCAGGCAGGACCCCCACTTCCCACCTCCCGAGCTCTTACCTTGCAGTCCATGCTCAGCATGTGCTGGGCAATGACCTTGGGGTCGCAGCTGGTGAACAGTTCTTTTGCACGTTTGAGCATTGCTGTTTCCAGGGGCTTGTTCTCAGCAGGAAGGAGCTTTGACTCAAAGTCGTTGGGCCTGAACGAGGACACAGTCTCCAGGAGGGGCTTCACGAACTTGCCCTCATCCTCCTTGTCCGTCTGTGCTGCCGGAGGCTCCCACGGTCTCGCCCCGTCATCGCCATCAAGGATCGAGTAGTTGATGCCAGAGTTCCGGGGGCCTGGCGCCCTGTGCTGCTTGGCCGTCAGCAGCTCGGGATGGCTGCCCTGGGCACACGAGGGCAGCCTTGCTCCCTGGTCACAGCCTGCGGCAAAGGCTGGGTTCAGTTCACAGTAGTTGGCCTCCGAGTTGAGCCAGGTGGGCGCAGGCGAGGGAGCTTTGCGGAAGGGCACCTTGCAGGGCTTTGGCGGGGGCTTCGGGCACAGCTGGCTGTCCGAGCCCCTCAGCGCCTCCCCCGCCCTGGCGTCTGAGGAGACCCTGCGAACTGCCGCCGGGCTCAGAGTGGGCTCGCTGCCCGTCCTGAACACGGGCGAGCTAGGGCAGGGGCTCGAGTCCACGCCTGGGGACTGAGAGGGCAGCTTACAGCCTGTGGGGAATAAGAGAAGGTCAGAGAAAGCACAGCTGTGTGGAGAACACAAAACAAACAAACCTAGAGTGACTGCTCCCCAGCCCTCCATTCATGCCCTTGGGTTTCGATTTTCATTCCCAAAAGAAAACTCAGTATGACTGCCCCACATCCAATCTCGGGCAGCCCAGCACACCGTGAGGGCGAGGCCGGCCCACCCCACCCTTCTGGGGGCAACTCTCAATCCCAGGGCTCGCCGACAGCTCGGCAGGCAGTGAGGAAAGCAGTCTTGTCCTAAGAAACAGAAGTCATTAGCCACATAGCACGAAGGGCCCCGAGTCACTCTCAAAGCCAGGTGGATCCTGGCCAGCTTTAAAGGAAGAGCTAGGGACACAGGAAGGGGCAAAAGGACGTTGTGATAACCCAGACGGAAGTGGTTTACAAAGGGGCATTAGGTCCCCCACCTTTGTGGTCCCAAGAAAGGTTATGAAAATAATGGAAAACAATCCCATGTCCTACCAATACAATTGTGTACTAGGTTTCCTCAGACCCCAGGCCTTGTCACTCTTCTGGCCTTGAAAGGAGAATGGGGAATAGAGAAGATCTACCAAAAGCCCTGGGATTGACGCCCACCCTGACCCACCAGCCTCTGCCCAGGAAGGGGACTACGGGATCGGGCTCATTCCTCATGAAGGCCCCAGTTATCGAATGGGCTTGAAATCAGAAAACCTCGACTCAAATGCTCGGTGACTCTGGACAAGTTACTTTAGCCTCTCTGTGCCTCACCTTCCTCAGCTGCGAAATGGGGATAATCATGCCCACCTTGAAAGCTTGTTACGAGGCCTAAGAGCCAGCATCCCTGACGCATTTGGCTCAGTGCTTTGCAGCTGGCTCTCGTCCTGCAAACCACTTCCCCTCCAGGCTGCAGGCCCGGAGCTTCGGAGCTTCGAGTCAGATGACTAGACTGAGCAGGGCAACCGCCTGAAGGAAATCGGGATGGAGAGCCACCCTCCTCCCTGAAACTCCCCGGGGACATACCGATCGGCAGGTAGCTTTCTGACTGGTGGGCTTTGAGGGATAAGGCGCGGCGGTCCTGCATGTGATCCAGGCAGGCTGGCTGGCTCCCGCTCTTCTCTTTATTTCTGAAGCAAAAGACAAATGGGACAGAAATGTCATCAAGTCATAAAACCTTTAGACAACATCATGGAAAGAAGAAAGGAAAGTGCTCAGAGTGAGAGTGCTCCAGCACACCCTGACAGTAAAGGAATGTCGGCTGGAGCAGGACATCACTGATGGGTGATGGGTGCACAGCTGTGCGCCAGCCCCGTGCTCCGCGCCCCATGCCGCTAAGTCCTGGGAGGCCTCTTTTGAGCCTTCCCGTCCTATTTAACAGAGCAGGGTAAAAGTTTTACAGCACTCTTGGGAAAATCTGAGGAACGGGAATGTGTACTTTTAACAGAGCCTAAAATTACTTACAGACTCCGGGGAATGACTTGTTTAACTAACACGCATTTTCCACATGCTTCTCAGTGTCACGGTTAGGGAGGAAGCTGTGGGGCACCTTCTATTTCCGTGCAAATCTCAGCATCTCCCAAATAATCGGCAGGACTGCCCCGGGAGGCTGTCATCCCCATCCTCCTGGCAGCGCAGGGGTTCCCCACAGACAGCCCCCTGCTGTTGAGCTTGCAAAAGGCACCAGCCAGTCATCAAGTGGCACCTGGGAGCCACACAGGGAAAAGGCACAAGGTAACCTTCAACACACTCGCCGTTCCTCCTTCTGTCCCTTTGTAATGCAAACTGCGAATGTCTCCAGTTAGCGCGGAGCAGCAGAAACTCGTGCTAGAGGAGGCGGCACTGCACCAGCCAAGCTGTAATGAACTTTAATGGCCCTCCCACAAGCATAAAACATTCTTATGTTACAGAAACCGTGAAGTTCTTTCCTACCTTTGCAAGCACCAAAGAAAAAACAGATTAAAAAAAACTCAGACTCCCAGCAACAGGGAAATTCCAGCAACCACTCAGAGATAAGGCAAGACAGAGGGCAAATTCCAAAAGGAAATGGCTTCCAAGAAGTGGTATTTAAGCAGTGAGCACAGCGATCGATCAGTCAGACTCCAGGAGCCCAGAGCAGCAGGGCCTGGAGCAACCTGGCTGGGAGCACACCTTTGCCCAGGGACGGCCGCCAGCCCACCAACCAGCTGGCCCCACGTCAGCGCAGGTGGAGCCAGGCCAGGCCTGACGTCCCTGAGCCGCTGAAGGGCAGCAGGGCAGGGCAGTGGGCCGTGGGGTCACCCTTCCTATTTGGTCCCCTCCCTCTACTTAGACATTTCTGGGCCCGCTGCCTGTGCAGCGGGGCAGTGACAAGTCTTAGGAGGTTCTGCATTCCAAAGGGGAAACAGAAAAGTGGCTCTGTTCCGTCTGTCTTGTTGACTTAGAGACTTTCTTAGTCCTTTTTTCATTTCTTATCTTAAAAAACAAAATGAGTTTCTAATCCAGAATCACTGAGGGCAGACCAGGAGGCCTTCCTCCCAGCACCAGACGGAGCAGCGGCTCTGCAGGGCCGCCAGATAACGCTCACTCTGTTCGTGACATCAACTCCCGGCTTCCACCCTTCAGCAGCCAACCCTGCCCCCCAAGGGAACAGAGGAAAGGTGCCCCTTTGATGTTTTAAGGGATCTTACGCCCAGAGTTATTACTACGGAAATGAGGATTGCTAAATGTCAGGTCTTGCTGATATTGCCCTGAGTCTCACGTTCTCCTCATCTCCAATGACAACTGTGACTCTCAGCACTTACCTAGCACCTACTAGGTGCTTGCATCGTCCTGGGCACTTTGCACATATTAAATCATTTAACTCTCACAAGCCCCATCTTCCAGATGAAGAAACTGAGGCCCGGACAGGTAAAATTGCTTGCCCATGGTTGAACAGTTGGCCGCCCCAGCTGCCAGGTCCACACCTGGATGCTGACATGTGCCTGAGCCTCCAGGTACCACATAGCTGCCATCTGTGTCACGCACAGAGTCCTGTCTTTTGCTTCTGGATTTTTGCAACATAGAAATTACAGTTTATGACATTTCCTCATGGCCCAGAAAGAAAACCAATGAGTGGATAAAACACATTGGTTTACGTATATAAGCCCAGAAGCCGGGGAGCTGGAGAGGGGCTGCTGTGTGGCTGAGGGGCTGGGGCTGGTCTACGCCGCACACGCCTGCCTCCTCCCTGCTGTCCCTACCTGACAGCAGGTCATGTGTGCACCACGGACTCTGAGCTCCACGAAAGGCAGGTCCTAGACAGCACAGGACACCACCCCTGACATTCGACAGCAGGGTGCCTCGGCTCAGTGACGTTTGAGGCCCTGATTTTTCATCTAGTTCTCTGAGTTCTTCTCCCCACCATTCCCTGAGGTTCAGACTACAGCCTCCACGCTCTCTTCATCTCCTATCTTAGAGACTCACCTGTTCTCACTGAGTCAACTACCCTTTCCATGCAGACCATACCCTAACCTAAGACTTCAGCCCTCAGCCCCTCCTGGGCGCCCAAACGGCTGCTGAGCACCGGTGCTCACCAGGCCCTCAGTCACATCTCAGGTGAACAACTGGTTTTTCCTCCAAAGTCCCTAGTCCCGGTCACTCCTGTGATCTCCGACTCGCCCACACACAGAGGAGTCCCTGCTTCCCGCCTCTCTGGACTCTGGCTCTGCCCCACTCTCGTCTCCTGGTCTCTCTTCTCCCTCTCTGCTCGCCCTGTGCTCATCGATGTCCGGTTCTGTTCTTAGGACACCACGCTCACTGCGTCGAGCCTTGCAGCTCCCTCAAAGCCCTTAGGCCGGCCTCAGGGCCTCCCTGTGGTCCTGCTAGGCGACCTCCGGGAGCCTCTGCTCCAGCCCAACTTACTCACGCCCAGCCCTTCTGCCCTTTTCTATCTCCACGCTTCTGCCCACACTGTGCCTCCCACCTGGAACACCCTCCGCTTTGCGGCATCCACCCAAATGTCCTCTGGCCTTCAGACCAGCCCACATCCTGGTCCCGCAAGCCCTCTCCTGTCAGCCCGGCCTGTCCCCTCCCCGGCTCCTGCGCCGTTTGTTCCTGGCACAACCCAGCTGGGATCTAACTACACGTGGCCTCGTGACAGCCACTCCACTCGCGGTAGGCATCCCTACAAGCATCTTTTATTTCTCGGTTCCAGCGTGACCTCCTCACCTGCCTAGCTGAGCTTGTGGTCCTGACACCACCCGTGGGGCCCCTGACCCACCTGAGGAGGTTTCCCCGGGGCAAGTTCTGCTCCCGGGCCGGGGCGCTGCCCATGGTGAAGCTCAGCCTCTTGGTCACATCTGGCCTTCCCTCGGCGAGGCTGCCCTTCCCAGCCCGGCCCGGGGAGGTGCCGTAACGCTCCTCCAGGCACCGTAGGGGCACCGTCCTGTTGATGGGCTGGAAGATGATGGCGCCGCTCTGCTGCGAGATGGGCCGGCGGTTGCCCACGTAGCAGCGCACCAGGCCGGGGATGGAGTCGAAGCTCTCCATCTCAAACTGGTACTGCACACGGCTGTAGGCCTCGCTGAGCCGCAGGACCGTGCGGTGGATCTTGAAGTGCTGAGCGAGGTTCTTCCACTGACAGGTCAGGACGAAGTTCCCAGGGCTGGACAGAGAGTCTCGAACCAGGAAGTCGCCATCTCGCTGCACGAGGTTTTCGGACACCTTTGGGACAAAGTGGCGAGTGAGGAGCAGGAAAGGCAAACCCACGTTCCTTTTAAAGGCTTACTGCCGCCAACAGACGACAACGCCATTACGGCTCTTCTTCAGGCGGCTCTTTAGTTTTTCCAAGGTCAAATTCGCAGAAGATCCAACATTCGCTCGAGAACTACTCACTGATCCCCTACCACGTGCCAGGCGCCCCCTGCAGGCCAGAGCCCACCTTGTGGAGCTCCCACTAAAGGGAGGATAAATAAACAACAGCTATGGTGTGTCCGACGTTGTAAAGTTAAGGAAAAACTACATCAGGAAGGGAGAGCGTGTTCGGGAGGGGACGAGGGCTGGCCTTTAAGATAGCATGGTCAGGGAGGTGTCCCGAGAAGATGATGTTTACATAGGCTTGAAAGACGTAAAGTGACAGGAAATAAGAGATGACAAAATGTGTGCCTGGAGGGGCTGAGTTTCCTCCCCAACAAGTGGAGTGAGGAGAAGGAAGGGGTGTGTTGGTAGGATGGCAGAAGTCACCCTCGGAGCCCTCTCCAGGCCCAGCCAGTGGGAAGGAGGAGCCCCGTGCAGGACTGAGGAACCAGAGACATGTCAATGTCTCTGGACATTGGACATGTCAATTGACATGTCTCTGGACATGTCAATTCCCGGATAGGACTAGAACAAAGGCAGGCTGGAGTCCCTCATCTCACAGTTATTATATTTGCAAAGCACTAGTGCAGTGCCTGGAATGCAGTAGATTCTCAAAAACAGTTAACTGTGATGACAGTGATGCGAATAGTAAAAGGAGAATTTAGGCCAGGCTTCGTGGCTCACGCCTATAATCTTAGCACTTTGGGAGGCCAAGGCAGGAGGATTGCTTGAGGCCAGGAGTTCAAGACCGGCCTGAGCATGAGTGAAACCCTGTCTCTACAAAAAATAGAAAAATTAGCCAGGTGTGGTGGTGCACGCCTGTAGTCCCAGCTAGTCGGGGGGCTGAGACAGGAAGATCTCTTGAGCCCAGGAGTGTGAGGTTGCTGTGAGCTATGATGACACCACTGCACTCTAGCTGGGGCAACAGAGTGAGACTCTGTTTCATAAAACAAACAAAAACCCTAAATTCCACCCCCCAACAAAGAAAAAAAAGGCGAATTTACACGGTGGCGTAGCCTAGTGGTTCCTGGGGCCTGCCTGGGTTTGCATCCTGCCTCAGCCGTCTGACTCTGCACAAGTTATATAATCTCTTTGCAGCTCAGTTACATCATCTGTAAAACGGGTATAGTATTACCTACAGAGTGGCTATAAAAATTTAAGGGAGTAAAATGTGAGCTATCATTATTATGTTTACAGTGTTCAGTTATCCAGTCTGGAGTGATTTATTGCTGAGGGCAAGTGGTAAACAAATTTTATGATCACAGTAAGGATGGTAGTGACAGTCATCAGTTTTATAACCTCTGACAATTTTTCTGGGACCTTCCAATATTTGATCAATGGTATACTTATGTTAGCTTAAAATAGAAGGGCTACCATAGTTACTTTAAAATTATATCTTTGCTTTACAAATATGTCTTCACACAGAAATTCCATTTCTTGGCATTGAGCCTGTGAAAATAATGATAGGCATAAACACAACAGTTATCCTAAAGGATGCTGGTCAGAGTGTTAGAAACACCCCAAATGTCCAATAAACTGCAGTGCATGTGGCATACATACAATGCAGGCTGGCACAGAAGAATACTTTATAGCCGGTGAAAACTCTCAGGACGTATTTAATGAATGGAATGGGCTACAGAAAAAGCACACGCAGTATGAGCCACACTTGATTTAGAAAAGTCTGGGAGGAAACACATATATCAACATGTTCACAGTGGTTATCACCAGGAGGGAGAATTACGGATGAGAGTTTAATTTTCTTCTTTTTGCTCTCTATATTTTCTACAGTTTTAAACTTAAAAAAAAAAAGTCAGAATAAGAATTATTTCTTTGATCACATGGAGAACTCTGCTACACTAAAAAAAATAATAATAATAATCATTCACAACATGATGCCCTTCCCCTCCCCCCACCCACATACTTCCTGTCATGTTGTCCTTGGTTAATGATTGATTGGCCGGATCAGGTTTATGATAAAAACCCAAGGGAAATTCTTTACTTCAATTCTGTAGATTTATTCTATTTTTATAGTATTAAGTAAAAAAAAAAAACATTATTCCTGGCAATCAGCCACATGGCAATCACCCGGAGTATATTCCAGGCCACGAGTCTGTGGTCGCTTCTTCCCCATCTCTGGGTCACGGGACAGGTGAGGAAAGGTCGGATGGAGTGAATAACTGTGGGCCCCGCGAGGGCACAGGCAGCCTTGTTGGTCTGGGCCACCTGCCCCGGTGATACCCTGTCTTCTCTTGAAGTTAAGCCACTGCCTTAAAAGGGACGCCAGTTCCAAAGGTATGAGGCTGCAGGCAGCTGGCCAAGAGTTCAATTACCTGAACCACAGCCCGACCTCGTACCTCAGGTCACTGCTGCCTCCTGCCGACTGCGGGACACTGGCTTTCCCTCCACCCACTTACTGGGCGCGGAAGCACACTTTGAGTTCCTGAACTCGGTTCTCCCAAAGGTCTCCTTAGAGACAGGTCTACGTTAAGTCACTTTATAGTATGTGTTTTGGCTAAACAGGGGCTCGGAGTGGGACCCTGCAGGGTCATCAGTCTGGACGCTGCCTGAGAGCAGTCAGGCAGGTGTGTGCTGGAGGGGACAAGGCCAGGTACCTGTCGGGGGATGCGGCCATGGTACCAGGCGTGGCTGCGCAGGTCCTCGCTGCTCAGCAGCAGCTCCTCCTCCAGCTCCTTCTTCAGCCTCTCAGGGGTCCTGTCCATGACGTGCCTCTCCTTGGAGAACTGCAACACAGGGTGGACAGTGAGCTCACCCTGCAGGGTGCAGCCAGCATGCCAGCTGGAGACACCGCCCGCCTTGCTGCTTTGCTGTAATGGAACCAGCGTATGCCAAAAACCTGTGCTCAGGTAGGAGAGCCTAGATAATGATTACAATTAGCTGTGACCTTTCATTTCTCGGGCTACAAGTATATAATAAAATTTTCACCTGCACATGGGGACCATGATAGGAGAGTCTACTCAAGAAGCAGTTACCTGGGCAGGAGGGGTCGGGGAGAGATGTGTGAGACAGTGAGACCCGTAGGGAAGGTTGCTGTCTTCCTAGGGGGACCTTCCCCATTCTGCTTCATAACTGCCCTAGCACAGAGCTGGGAAGGGTACCAGTTCCTGCCTGGCCTTAGATCCTGGGCCTCTGGGGCAGGGAGGCCCTGGTACACTCCTTGGGCTGGTAGCACTAGCCCTGAATTCTTTCCTGCTAGCAAACTCAAATTCAGGAATTCAGTTAGTCTTTAGAAAGCTTTAGAGCAATTAGAGAAATTTTATGTCTCTTGAATCTAAAAATGTAAGTCTGGGTTTGCATTTTCCATGTCTTTATTTCATTTTTATGACAGATTGGAAATTGAAACTTAACAACCACAAACAAAAAAAAACCCAACTGGTCCTTCTCCCGAGATAGTTGGAGAATCACTGGTCTAGAGCATCACACAGTGGCCACGGCAGGGGATTCTGGGTGGGCATAACCCAGGCCCACTTACAACACGTGAGCTGAACCTGGACACCTGCCCAGTTCCCAGCACACGCCAGGCTCGGGCACCGCTGGCTGAAGGTCACATGTGCAGGAAAAGCCTGTGTTCTTGTGGTTTTCCCAAGTTCCCCAGCTTGCCCTCCAAACGCCCACAGGAACCACAAAATTATTCCTTATCAGACTGCTTTGAACCTGAGCGAGGAAAAGAGCCCCAAATCCTTCGCCAAAGAAAATAACAGATTTGGGATTTTAGAGCAGGATTCTTACCCTCTAGGGTCCTTGCATGTGGGCCCATGAGGGGCCCTGGCTGAAAAAATGACTCTGGGGCCGATCTCTAGATGGGGCTCCAGCTTACTAACTGTTTACTTCCTCCCTCCCCTTCCCATCCCTCTTCTTCTTGCTGGGCAGGTGCTCAGGAGTGTTTGAAGAACGGGATTTGCATCAAAGAGACACTGGTGCTGGTTGTCATGACAACCTGGGGCTTTAGGCGGAGATGTCTGACACTGCCTGTTCCCGCCATTACTTATGTACAGCCACACCTGACTGTGGGCTGTCAACCCCGCATTGCTCATGTCTTGTCTGCTTGCCTCCTGTCAGACTGTGAGTTTCATGAGAATAGAAATCCATCTGCCTTTCCCCCCACTGCCCTCAAGCAGTGCCTGAAAATATTAGTATCAGGCACTTAGTATTTACTAAGTGAACAAACACCCCAGGATGCGGAAGGTTGATGACTTTTCTTAGCTGTGGAGGTTCCCTGCTTCTCTCTCAAATCATTTGAAGACCTAAGTTCTCTGGGCATGTGGCCACATAACTAAATTCTGGCCAGGAAGGCTAAACTGCAGTGTCGGTGAGGCTTCTGAGGGGAGATGCGATGGCTGGAGCTTTGGTACCATCCCAGACCTCAAGGAGGAAGCCACACCTGAGGAGTGGTGGGGCGGGAGGCCGGAATGAGGCTGGTCCCTGAGAACTGTGGGGCCAACACGCCAGCCCTGGGTTGCGGGCCTCCAGGTCTTCTATGTGATCTTCTATCTTACTGACACCTGTGATTTGGGGTGTTCCTGCCAGAGGCGGCTGAGCTCATCTTAGCCGATACTGTGGCCAGAGCCCCTGTGTGCCCTGCCTATACCCCTCGTGCTGTACCCTGGGCCCACTTCTTGGTCTGAGTTTTGAAAACATAGAGGTCTTAAAACATACAGCAGGTCTTATGTAATTCTTCACGGAAAAGGCATTTGCTCTTATCCAAGAAGCCATTTCCATATCTGTCTTTGCGTTTTCCTTCCTCCTGATTCCCCGATGCCAGACAACACCTTCCCTTCCCCACCCCTTGCTCAGCATGGCTCATGACAGCAAGGGTTTGGGTTTTTTTGTTTTTGTTTTTAGTGTTTTATATGCGTCAATCTTTCATTTCAGGTTTGGAGATAACACTGTTTTATACTCATTACTGAAAATATAAAATCAGCTGTCTTGTTACTTCTGTCCTAACTCCTTAGATAAAACAGGAAAATCCTGAATTGTTGCTCTTTCGCCCTGCAGACTCCAGCGAGCTGCTGCTGGAGAGTTAGGGTAGGGGAGGAAAGGAGATTATTAAGAGCCAGGCTCCCAGATAATCTAGGATGGAAGGCCAGACTTCAGAGAAAGTGCCTTTAAGCTCTTGCATGATTTGTGAAGAGCCTGGAGGTTACACAACTGCCTAGACTTGCATTTTAAAAGTGAAGGAGGAAAAGAGAGAAGGAGGGAGAGAGAGTGCCAGGGAGGGAAGAAGACCCGGGGAAAAAGCGATGGCCAAGGGCTTTCCACGTCCAGCCAGCGAGGGCTGGTCTGAGCACAGCAAAGGAGCCAGGCGTGCGATGTGGGCAACGTCTCCCAACGATAAAGACGGCAATTCAAGAGCGTCACACACAGGGTCACCTCATGATTCAGCGGTGGTTATTTTGGTTGTGGGTGCCTCCTAGAACTTTTGCATACTGTTTGAATCACATATGTTAACGCAAGTTCTATTTTTCCCACTGTCTGTACTTTATGAGACCTTGATCTTGCCAACTATGATTTTGCCTCTATAGATAAGTATTTTGATGAGCTGTAAACCTCATCAAAAGGTTTGGTGAGAAGTGACCTTATAAGAAACTGTAGCAAAATGTATCCATTTGTATCTTTGAGAGCACCGTAATTGATATTTGTGCTCCTTTGAGCTGTAAACCTCATCAAAAGGTTGGTGAGAAGTGACCTTATAAGAAACTGTAGCAAAATGTATCCATTTGTATCTTTGAGAGCAACGTAATTGATATTTGTGCTCCTTTAGGACCAGAAATGAGATTCCTGCTTCATGCGACTAGCCAAACGTCTATGACATTTGGCAGAATTCTGTTGGCTTCCCCCAAACAATCTGAATTCTTGGTGACAGTGCACCCTTTCTGCTGCTCTGCTGCCATGTGGGAAGAATTTGGTTTTCTTTTTTGAGACAGGGTCTCACTCTGTTGCCCAGGCTGGAGTGCAGTGGCATGAGTGTAGCTAACTGCAGCCTTGGACTCCTGGGATCGAGTGACACTATCACCTCAGCCTGCTGAGTAGCTGGGACTACAGGCTTGTGCCACCATGCCTGAATTAATTTTATTTTTTGTAAAGACGGGGTCTGTGTTGCCCAGGCTGATCTTGAACTCCTCAAGCAATCCTCCCACGTCAGCCTCCCAAACTGCTGGGAATAGAGGCAAGAGCCAACACACCTGGCTAGGAATTTCAGTTTTCCCCTGAAATGCAACCATCTTGGTCATGGCCTAGGCTACTTTTTAGGTCTTGGCTGCAAAGAAAATTCTAGTAATTTAAGGTAATACAACAGTACTTTTGCCCTCAGCAAACATTTTATCCCATTTGTGTGGCTATCAGTGTCCTGTGATGGACCTAAATTCTTTTTTTCTTTTTCAAGACAGAGTCTCACTCTGTCATCCTGGGTAGAGTGCAGTGGCGTCAGCCTAGCTCACAGCAACCTCAAACTCCTGGGCTCAAGTGATCCTACTGCCTCAGCCTCCCGAGTAGCTAGGACTATAGGCATGCACCACCATACCCGGCTAATTTTTCTATTTTTTTTTGTAGAGGTGGGATCTCGCTCTTGCTCTGGCTGGTCCTGAACTCCTTAGCCCAAGCGATCCTCCTGCCTCAGCCTCCCAGAGTGCTAGGTAGGATTACAGGCGTGAGACATTGCACCCGGCCGACTGACCTAAATTCTAATTGATTTTACTAATACCCTAAGAAACTCCTGTCCTTCTTTAGGCTATACTTCTGAGGGAAGAGAAGAGATACATACTGCATTCACTCATATAATATTCATGTGCACTGTTGTTATTTGCATAGCCCAGAACTGTGCACGAGAAGAGACACAATGAGGTGCCAGGTCCCAGTGTTCCAACTGCTTCCAATCTTGGGAAAATGAAGAGGAACAAGCACATCTTTCAGATCTGTCCTGCTCCTATAGCCTTTTCTTCTAGCTCTATTTTTGAGCTCCCTCATATTTGTTTCTGTAGCCATCTTCTGAATTCAGTGTGCCTCAAAGACCGCTGGACCCTAGTCACCTGTCCTCATGGCAGGCGTTGGGATGCCCAGAGCAAGTACCACGGCTGTGCTCTCTCAGAAAGTGGCCGAGTGGACTGTGTGTTCTTCAACTGCCAGGCAGGAGGAGACAGCAAGCAAACTCATGCATAATCAGGCTCTCACATAAATGCTACGAACATGAAGAATGATCACATTATATGGCAGTACAACTTTCCTCCCAGATCAAATTCTCTGTTCGCCCCTGAATTTCAGCCTCATTCCTAGAAGGCATGTCTAATTTCTTGTTTCCCCAGCTTCTTGTCTTGAGGGGAAGGAGGTGACGTCCAGGGAAATGGGAGAGACCAGGTCAGGTTTTCGCGGCCTTGGCACAGGCTCCCGCCATCCTGAGCGCCACCCCACACGGCAGCTGTGGGCTCAACCTCCGGAGGGAAGGAAGCTGCCCGGCTTTGGATCAAGAACATTCTGCCCACGGGTCTTGCCAGCTTCATTCCAGGGACCAAATCCACCCACGACCACTAAGAGACAAAGATGCAGGCAGAGCTCGTATCTTCTACCCCAAGGCTTGCCTGAACGTGACCCACGAGGGATTTCAGAGGAGTCCTTTCTCGGGGAGGGGGAGAGTCAGAAGAGGTGCCATGTCCATAAGTAATAAGCATCCCTTGAGCAGGAGAGAAGCCAGCGAGGGTGAGTAACGGCTGCACCATGGTTACCCACTCATGGGCTCCACTTCTAAACTTTCATCTGAGTCCCCGTCATCAGCACCGGGTCTGAGACGAGACGTAGGTAAACTGATAACACGGCAAATGCCGGGGATGGATGAGGCTCACACTCGTCCAACCACAATGAAGTTAGAAAATTCCTAAGTTACTGTAATTGATGCTTTCCGTAGAAATCTGAGTCTAGCTACATCTTTCCTATCTCTAGCACTTTAATAACTCCAATATCAACAGGTATGACGACGCAGTGTTTAAGAGCCACCTCAATCTATGGGCCTGTGTCAGTGGCCTTGGCACTGTGTGGCCTTCAGCAAGTAACACTGACTCTCTGTAGATCCTCAGGCTCCCTGTCTGCAAAATGGGTATAATATGTCATGAGCTGTTAATAAGGATTAAATGGGTCGACATCCGTAATCACTTAGAACATACCTGGGCACACAGTCCGCACTAACTGTAACTGTCGTTATGGACACATATCAGGATGCTACTAATCTGGTTTTATAATATAAGCAGACTTCGTGTTCAAGGTCTGAGGCAGGAGGTGCAGGGAGGGTGGTATTTGGGAGGGAAGCAGTTAAGGAAGCAGCCTGGTGCTCATTTGAGTGCCTGGCGGCCGCCTGCCACAGGTCTCCCCAGTCCTCGCTCACTGCTCGCCGCCCCAGCACTTGGGCTGGTCATGCGGAGGGGGCTGGTCCTAGCTTGCTGGGGCCAGCCCTGAGAATCACACGCACCACTCTGAATCTGGAAAGAACATCTCTGCAGCCCCACAGGGCCTCTGCAAGTCCGGTCTTGACAGGCTGGAATAGCCAGAGCCCTGGAGATGATTGGAAAACACATTCAGAAGGCGCAGAGCCAGCTCCGCAGACGTGCTGGGAACCTCGATTAACACGGAAACCCACATTTCAACAGCTCTCTGAGGAAGAAAAAGCCGTTCTGGCCTGGGAGGACCGGAGCTGGGGGTCTCCTGCGTGAGCACCAGAGCCTGCATTTCAAATCAGCACAACAGTGGGCCCTGGACTCGCGGGAGATTCCAGTTCCTGAGGCAGGAGGAGGGAGGCTTGCACTTGGGCATTTGTCACAAACCCCCAGAGGAAGCTCCTGCGGGACACTCATTTGCATGCGGGACACCATGGAATTAGAAAAAGATGGCATCTACATTATAAATAATGTTTATTTTACTCTATCCCTGCCTGTAAGAAAAGCTTCCCAGTTCACAGGATGTCATTAAATAAATTGTGCAAATCACCAGGAAAGACCCTGTCCCAGGCCCAGGAACAGAGGTGGAAAGGGGAAGACTGCAGAGGCTGGGACCAGCGCTACAACTGAGCAGTGTGCCCAGCACTGGGCTGTGGTGGGGAAGGACGCCCTGGTCCCTGCCCTCAAGGAGGGCACGTCTCCTCACAGACCACACACAAAGACACGGTTTAACACACGGAACTCTGGAGAGGGACTGCCTGCCTGGTGACCCCCCCTGCCCCTCCCAAGCTCTGTAGCCAGGGCCAGTTCCTCAGCCTCCTTGTCCTGTGCGTTCCTCCTGTGCCAAAATGAGCACAGCCAGGTGGCCCCAGGGGTGTTCTGTAACAGTGTCACAGGGGTGGGGAGGAGGAGGGAGGGTCTGTAGAATCAGGGTTGGACCTTGAGGATAAAACTTAAGGAGAGAGTCAGGAGGGGTATTTGGGGCATTTGAATGAAGAGAGACAAAAAGACCTGGCCTTGGTTGGATGGAGGTTCTGCCTGGGGAGGAGGAGGTGAAGCATGCAAAGGCGTGACAATGGGTATGTTCTCTCTATATATTCTCTATATATCCAGAATCCCCTCTCTCCCCCAGGAGAGCCCCGTCTTCACTCCAAGATGTGGTTCAGACCCCACCTTCCTGACCATCACTGGGTGGCCCAGGGACGGGCCCCTGACCCAAGCTGGCCCAGGCAGAGTTCTTCCTGGGATTTTCCTAAGTGGAGCTGAGTGAAGAGGACACTCTGTTCCATTCTGGGGAAAACATCATGAGACTCAAATATGGAAGTTGCTTTGGCCCCCTCTTTGCTGCCTGGTTGATCAAGCAGGTGAGAGAATGAAATCAGCGCCAAACAGAAGAGGAGCAAGAGATGGAAGGTGTCCCCTGGCATGCACATCCCTTGTGACTTAAACTAGTATGAACTGGATCCCTGTTACCATGACCGATGTACTCCTGATCCAGGAAGGCAGGAATCAGTCCAGGGGAGCCTGACAACGCGGACAGAGGGTTTAGACCATCACACTACAGAGAGTGAGTCACCGACAATCTCTGCCCAGGAAGAGATTTTAGATGCTTTTAGAGAGATCAATCTGGCCGCAGGGAGCAGAATGCGCTGGATGGGGCCGGGGCTGGAGGCAGGAGGCCGCAGAGCCTTCTGAAATGTGCTGATGATGGAATTTCCATCTCTAGCCCTTAGGGTTGGGGCCTGGTGGGGACATTTACTAGAACTCACTTCAAGGCTCAGATGCTGATACTGATAAACTTAACTCACCCCCTCTGCGACGCCTGCTCCTCACCTCTGCTCTTCACCCCTGGTCCCAGACACTGGCATCTCCTTTGCCTTCATTACCCAAACTAGAACCCTCAGAATCGGCTTCCACTGATCAAGAAATTCCTGATTCTACCCCTTACCAGTCCCCATGCTAATCCCCACAATCCAGATTACTGTTCTGTTCCCCTAGAACTCCTGCAATAGCCTCCTAATGATTTCTCTAAGTCCTGTCTCTGGTCCTACAACCTGCCACCTACAATGTCACCAGACTTAGCATATCACCCCTAGGCTCTGAGATTTTACTCCAGGGGTGCCCTAGCTAAAGCTGACGTGAAATCCAGAGTCTCTTTCAGCCTCCCCACCACACACACACAAAAAAAATCAGTGGGCTTTGTCTAGTTTTCACTCTTGCCGGAGCTCAGGCCTGTTCTCTAGGGGCCACAGACCCCTATCCTGCCCTGTCCCCCCAGATCCCTGAGCTTTGTAGCCCCAGAGAGCCGACCCATGCCCTGCCACACACTGAGCCTGCATGCACAGGATTCGGCTCTGAACATGCTTGGAGGCCCCGCTCACAAGACAGCCGTGGATACAAATGTGAGGCAGCCCTGTGGGCCCCCAGAGATGACTGTCGGAAACATGACTGGTGGGAAAGAGGGGCAAGCTGGGGCCCACGAGTCAGCAGATTGGGGGCACTAAAATTTTCAGGATATTATTTGGGTCTTTGGGCTGCTCTGCGACCTGGAGAAAACCTAGAGAAATACTGGTTATGTTCCAAGGGCTCACAGTCACCTACAGATCAAATCCAACGCCTTCTTCATAAGACAGGTGATGCCCTTCTCCACCCGGGCTCAAGCTAACTTGCTAATGTGTCCTGACACAGGGCCCAGTTGTCAAGACCTTCCACGGCTCCTGGAACACACCATCCCTTTCGTCTCTCCTCTGTCCCCTGTTGTGTGGTCCAGCAGACAGCCACACATCTGCAGAGGTGCTGATTGCACAGCCTGGCTGGAGTCTAACCTGGGAACCGAGCAGCAGCCAGGGGGAAGCTGGACAAGGCAGGCAGGGGCCTTGAAGGCCGACCAGAGGCCAAGCTTTATTTGCCTTTGGCTCCCTGAGCCTAGCCCAGTGCCTGGCACACAGTGGGTGCCCAGTAAACACTTACTGACTGGAACCACATTTACCCACTTGCCCTTGCCTTCATCTGGCAGCTTCCTCATCACTGGGTATGGAGAAGAGAAGACAGCTTGGACGGTGGTCAGGAACAAGTGACCTTGGGCATGTTTCCAGACCTCTCTGAGCTTGTTTCTGCATGCACAAGGGCAGGGGTGACAATTCCCACCTCACAGGACTGCATGACCTAGTACACATAAAGCCCCTGGGTCCCATGCCTGGCACACGGTGGACACTTGCTTGAAACAGTGTGGAATTTGAACCCTCTGTCAAAGATGGCTTTTAGCAAAAAAATGGAAAGTTACTTCACTGGAGAATTTTTTTAAAAAGGTTTATAAAATCAGCCGGGCACGGTGGCTCACGCCTGTAATCCTAACACTCTGGGAGGCTGAGATGGGCGGATCACTTAAGGTCAGGAGTTCGAAACCAGCCTGAGCAAGAGCCAGACCCCATCTCTACTAAAAATAGAAAGAAATTAATTGGCCAACTAAAAATATATAGAAAAAAAAAATAAGCTGGGCATGGTGGCGCATGCCTGTAGTCCCAGCTACTCGGGAGGCTGAGGCAGGAAGATCGCCTGAGCCCAGCAGTTTGAGGTTGCTGTGAGTTAGGCTGATGCCATGGAACTCTAGCCTGGGCAACAAAGTGAGACTCTGTCTCAAAAAAAAA